>JAVSCE010010379.1:0-13883 GCA_032199065.1 Smutsia gigantea
GACTCTAGGACATGGTTTTCAAATTTTAAGTGTATAAGAATCACCTGGGGTGCTCCTTACATTTAGATTCTCTTACTCTACACTCAAAAGATTCTGCCCTTTTAGGCTATAGGTGATCTAGAACAATACATGGAGAAGCTAAACACTCTTAAGGGTTTGGGATAGAGTTTGGTGCTTGAATCCCTAGAGTTACCTCTGCTGCCTCCCAAAGTACTCTAGCACAAATCCATAAAAAAGAAAAAAAACAGAAAATAAAATACCAATTTTATTAATTGGTATAGAATACCACACTGCAAAGCACTGATAAAAGGCAGTGTTAAAGAAAAGTGGCCTAGACCTATGCATCCTGGATCTAGATTTGAGTTTATAAGCCCAGGTCTGCAAAGAGAGATGCCTGGCTTGGTGAAGCCAACCCCAAGTTCACTTACGCAAACAACCGGACTAATGAGGGTGGCTTGTCTGACCCTCTCATCTCACTCATCCAGGTCACGCAGAAGAACAGTAAGTGGATGCCTCCCCAACAAATCGTTATTGCAGGTAGGCAGGGAACAGGCTACAGCCCCCTATGTTGGAGCCCAGAGGCCAAGACTGGGAGCAGGAGAACACTGTTCCTCAGGCCTCGGGAGGCAGAGTAGGGTGTATTCATAGCTGGATGGTGCCTTTCCATGGAGCATCCTTGCCCACACAATTCAGGGTAGAGGACCAGGGTTTGTGCAGCTATGTGGACAGTCCCTACTCCTCCTGGGAGAAACTGGTAAGGAAGGGGCGGAGACCCTGAGTACCAGGATGGAAGAGATGTTCCTTCTTCTGTGGACGCGGGCTGGATTGGGAGGTAAGGGGTGAAGACATGTTCCTTTCAGCAATACAGCCCTTAACTGAGCACCAACTCTGTGCCCCCACCCCCGCCCCCATCTCCTAGAGGAGGCGCCATCCACTCCATCAGTACTTGGGACCTGACTTCACTGAGACAGGGCTCGTGAGCAAACAGATCTGGCTCCTGTCCTCATGGGCAGGCACTCTGTCTGGGCAGACTGCCAGAAACTCTACCAAGTGGAGAAAATAACGACAAATTGTGGTGTTATGAAGGTAACAGATGAGGGGCAGAGAGAGAGTGTCTGATGGGGGAAGCTACTCTACGTAGGAGGAGCAGGGAGAGGATCTCTGAGGAGGTAACTGGCAGACAATCAATATATTCATATATTATAAAATTTAAATGATAATATGGTATTGAAAATGTTTTGGGAGCAGAGGAGAGGAAATGATGAACTCTGTGCCTGGGAAACTTAAGACAGCTGAAGCAACTCGCCTAAGGCCATGAGGAGGGTCACAGGCAAGCCCTGACTAGAATCTGGGGCCAGAAATGTTTCTTTTGCTTAAAGTCTTTATCTTGCTCCTTTATTCCTCTGTCTTGGATCACTTCCTCTGTATTGGATGGCCTGTGGGAGGAGAGTTGTCTTCAAAGAATTAGTCTTTATGTCTTGGAAGAGGAATCAAAGGTCATCAAAAAGAAAACATGTGTCACATTAAAAGTGTCTTTAAGAGAGACAGTGAAAAACTTAAATCACATTCTGAGTTTCAGCTTCAAGCACTTCTCGCTCGTCCGTGGGCTTATCCACTCCACAGGCGTGTTCTGAGACTGAGAGGACAGATGGAAAACACTTTATAGATTGTAAAACACTGTACACATGCTAGGAATGATCACATCCCTGAAACACACACAGTGAAGATTGTGTCTCTTTAAGCTTTCGAATACAGCTGTTCCCAGTCCTACTTTTCTCAGAGATTTAGAAACAAAAGTGGCTTGGGTCTGAAGTGGCAAGAGCTCCTACCAAATGCTGTCTTCTCATCCTTTCTTTTATCTTTCCCAGGGACAATCAGCTGCCAGAAATGGGTCACTTCCAGCAGTCCTCCACATCTTATTTGGCTAGAACTTAAATTACTAACACACCAGTCTGTGCACACTTTTTCCCCCTTCTCTTTTCTAAGAATGGCTGAAACTAAGCTTGACAATCTATGGATTTCTACCAAAATGCTTTCAATGCCTTTTAGACATCAGAGACCAAGGGAGATAAAAAGGCCTCAAAGCAAAGAGGAAACTCACACAGAAGTTTTTCATGATCCCAGACCCACAGTTTTCTCCAGACAGTCTTCCAGGTTTGCTAACAGCAAATGCGGATTTACTCCATAACCTGCCACTTAAGCATGGGAATAGTTCTTCTTTTTCTTTGTTTTGTTTTGTCTTATTTTTATTTTTTCTTCTTAGTCAGTGACAATGCTCTGTTCTGGATATTGGAGTTACAATGATGAGCCCTATGCCCCCAGAAGCCTCCGAGGCATAGGAGTTATAACCAAGTAAACAATATTTGTGGCATATGACAAAAAGTGGTGTGAAATGAAATGTTGTAGGAACATAGAGGAGGAAAAGGAAGAGATAACTTCCTGCCAGAGAGAAAAGAAAGAGCAGACCTTAATTTGGGGTCTTGGGGGAAGTAGTATTTGAGCTAGTCCTTTAAAGACACTAGGGGTCTTCTAGGTAGAGCTAAGGTAACAGAGGCAGTGGGGAAAGACAAAATGTTACATCATCAAAAAAGTGGTTGCTGATACACTCCAGGTGGAGGGAAAGCAGAAATTAGAGAATACAGAAGAATCTTTTGGGGAGAATAACCTAGTTTTCCTGCTGCATACAGTGCATGACAAGGGAATAGAGTACTTATCTATGACCGAGAGCATTTGGAGTTGGTGAGAGCCTTAATTCAAATTTAGGTCCATATTATCCCATTTACTATATAATCTTGAACACATCTCATCATCTGAGTTTAGTGTTCCTCATTAAATGAGGACAATAATGTTTGCCAGAGTGGTGGATATTTTATGCATGGTGCTTGGACCAAACTAGCTGCTCAATGCACTTGAGAGCCTTCTTTGGCTCTCTCAGCAAAGAGCTAGAAGCTACTGAGGATGGGAACCCAAACAAGGCTGATCTTAGTGAATTGGTATCATGACTTGGGCTGTATGACTAATCTTGTTTACTATGTATTCTTGGGCATGTATCTTAATCTCTCTGAGCCTCCATTTCCCCATCTGATTAAGGGGTTGTTGGTCAAGAAGAGGCCTTCTCTATTCTTCCCACATTCCCACCTTGATCCATGGAGGAGAGAATGGGCATTCTATTCCCCTCCCAGTTAGTGCTGAATGGAATACCTATACTCTCTCTTCCTACTCTCTTATATACTATCTATGAAGAAGAAAGTTTAATGAGCTTGATACCAATGGAGGCCATCTTCTAACCCTTTTCTAGTGAGTGGACAAGAGTCCCCATCTTCTGTTCTGTATTCCAGCTAGTCCACCTATACCTGGGCACATCATGGGGAGAATGTGAGTCCTACTGCTTGCAGATGGAAACCTGAGCCATGCTTTCTGACAGGGGTAGCCCACAACTCTATAATTTTCAGTTATAGGATATATTAGACTACAAAAATGGCCACAAGTTTTTCTACCTCCTCTCTTTGAGAGGTGCAGTCAATTTCTCTACCCTGTGATTGGACTGACCTTACAGCAAAGCAGAAGTGATTGTATGAGGCCCAAGCCTGGGCCTCAGGAGGGTTTACCTGCCCCCCTTTGCTCTCCTGAAATCCTGTAACCTCCATGCACAGCCTAGTCTATCTTTCAGAATGAAGGGAGACCAATGGAGAGACGTCCCAGTCATCTGAGCCAGCCTAGCCAAGACCATCAGAGACTAGGCATCTTCCACTGACCCATCAGTTGATCTATATATATCAGTGAGGTTAACCAGGTTCAGCCTAGCCTAGATCAGAACTGCCCAGCTGACCTGTAGCTTTGTGAGCAATAACAAATGGTTATTATTTTAGGCCTTTAAGTCATGGGGTGATTTGTTATGTAGCAAAAGCTACCTGATGAATGTGGTGATCCTACAAATTTAAGAAGTGATAGCTTGTTTCCCACTTGGCTGGTAATCTTTGTAGGATGACTTATTTTCACTCCAGAAGGAAGGGGAGCTCTATAGTACCTTGAACTGACACAGGAATGACAGCTTCCTCATAAGGTTGCCACTAGTGTAATAGGACCACCAGATAAAGCCACACATAAACTATTGTAGGAGACCCGTGTACATCCTAGCAATGTAATGTGGGCTTGGTAAGACTGATGATGGCCCCTGGATTTGTGCAAGGTAGTGGCCCTTAGAATTAATCAAGATAATGTATGTAAAATTCCTGGTACATAGGTGATGCAAAATAAATATCTATTTTTATAATAATTTCTTGGCACTGAGATATTTTACTATGTTGAATTTTAGGATTATTAATACTTAATTATCAAATAAGCCTCCATTTTCCCATCAGAAAAGTGTCCAGAGAGTGGTGATAGAAAAGGTGGTGGGCAGGGTGACCTTTGAAGTTCTTTCCAGCATTGCTACTCTGTGATTCATGGGCTAACACAAATCTTCTCATAAAAAGGAGCCAAAACACACGACCTCAGCTGGCTCTTTTAGTGAAATTCGGTCCATGGCCCCAGTGGCGTAGTGCGGCAGGCCATCTGTCTGGCAGCCGAGTCATCAGCTGGAGAGGCAGCCCATTAAGCTGCCCAAGCTGCCCTCTGCTCTGCCCCAGTCGGAGAGGAGGCTGAGGCTGGGCCTTTGTTCGGGGAAGGCCCCTGTTGGCAGGAAAGGGGCTGTACTGTGTTCTGAGCAGGATGGGTGTGAGAAACCTAAACAGTTAATGCACCACTGAAGCCACAAGTAAGTCCTTTGGTTTGAGATCAAAAGCAAGCAGCATAGGAAACTGAAAAGTCAATGAGAAACCTTTCTCCCTATTGCCTTCCCTGCATCCCACCCAGCCCCAGACTTTTCCATCAGACTTCAAATCCCAGGGACAGCTCTAGAATGGAATTTTACTTACTGCCAGTGGAGCTTTGGAAAGGACACTGCAGCCGGGGGAGGCTGAGGTCCCATCCTGGGTTTTCCCATCAGCCCTGGACATTAATGCCTGAGCCTTACCACAGACACTGACTGGAGTGTGGCCCGGGCTGGAGCCTGGTTGGCAGAATCACTTCACAGCTCCCAGGTGATTCTCCACAATAGCCAGGGTCGAGAGCCACCGACTTAACCACTCTGGACTTTGGGTCCCTCATCTGTCAAATGGGATGGTAAGACCTACTTTGCAGTGTCATGTATGATCCAATAAAGATAGAAAATCGGTGTGAAAGCTACATAATCGATCTGACACGGTGCCTTGTTTGGAAGGATTCTATGCCTCCAGCCTTGAGCCAGGTACATGCAGGTCTTGAAAAACAACTGTGTCCACTCTTTAATCAGCCACTTTCAATATCAGGAACCCATCTTGCCTTCATGTATGTGGGTCTGTGTGGGCAGAACCCAAGAGGGACCTGAGGAATGGTGTGGGAGGTATTCATGGTCACAGGAATACCACATGTCACCAGTCACCCAGATAAATGGTTATATTTGCTACCACATTTCCTGTTTGCCTGGTAACCAAGTGGCACTTATAAGTAATTAATATTGTACTACCAATGAATGAATAAAGAAATAACTTTGCTCTATTTACCCATCTGGTGTTACAGTGGGTGGGAGGTAGCGAAAGGGAACAGGTAGATTGGGCACACAGCTGCATCCTATTTCCATTTCATTCATTGATTCATTTGGACATCTCAGCCTTCATTCATTCATCAAACATTCCCATGAGGATGACTCTTGCTGCGTACCTTGGATACAGAGGTTATTCAAATCTAATCCTTGCCTTCAAGCTGTTCACAGCACAAGGAAGGCAAATATACAGTTAGTAGTGCTGACCAGTCCAATGACCAGGAGTCATGTTAGTGGTTAAGGTGTTCAGAGAAGGGCAATGTTGATGCAGGTGGGAAAGCTTGGGGACAGTGTCTTGATAGACCTTGGTCTAGATCACTAATAAAGCCCTAGTTTGTGTCCTTTTAGTTTCTTACCTGGGCAAATGTTTTAACAACTCTTTCATTTTCTAATCCATTTTCCCAAAAGCGGAGTTCTAATGGTCACTCAGACACTTTTACTGACTATTACTACCTGCTGAGTAATGCCAGACTCCTCAGAGGGGTCCCCGCAGCCCTCCTTGGCCTGAGCCATCTCCCTTTCCACCCTGTCTCCATCTACATTCCTCCTGGTGTTCATACTCACCCTACATGGCACTCTCTGACATTGTCTTGACTTCCCAGGTTTCTTCATACCTGAATGCCCTTGCATATGCCTGAAATATTCTTCTTTCTCCACATGCACCATCTCCTCATTTTCTTGACACTCTGAACTGCTTGTGGTCCACCCAAAAGTCTTTTTCATGTCTGTGCATAGATTATTTCCTCTATTGGAATAACCTTCCTCCTATCTTTTGTCTGTCTGAAAAAGTAACTTCTAATCTTTTAAAAATTAATTCAAGTGTTGTTTCCTGGTGAGCCATCGTGTTCCCCTAGTAACAATGGCTTCCTCCTCTGGGCTCTGTTTATTCTTTTGAGTTTCTCATCTCACTTACAGCACCAGTGTAAAATGAAACAAACAGAACTCAGCAATGTGTCTTTGCTATTTTGGAAGACCCAGGTATTACAAATTGATTTTTACTTCTGCATTCAGGCCCTGTTAAGGGAAAGGGAAGATGTCAGCCAATGGCTGGTAACTTGATTAGATTTATCTTTATAATTACCTTGCTTTTCCCTGGATTTTGTGTCTAGCTCTTTCCTGGAATCAGATTTCATTTCTAGGCTAAGTCAGTAAAACAGAAAATCTCTTACACATATTTCTCTGTCTTTATAATGTTTTATGCAATTTATGGGTTAAAAGGCTCAGACCAAGGGATTAAATATACCCAAGGCCAACCTGCAGAAGTTGGGAAGAAGGGCCAAGGGTGACCTGTGGTCAAGTTCTTGGACTCTGCAGATTTAGGTCAGAAAATTGGCTTTGAGTTTTATTATTCAGTCCTACTCCCAGAACACAATTTTCTGATTTTCTTTTTTTTCCACTTGTTTTTATAACCAACAGTACCAAAATTTGGAGAACTCTATTGTTTTTCTATTAACCTTGCAATAGCAATCTCAAAATACAATGGGTTGTAAAGAGCACTGTTTTCTAGTTCTCCACAGATCACTGTGAGCTCCCACTCTCTAGGCTTGTCTCCCAAACTAAGCTAAAGAAATTCACATAGAGTCTCCAAGATTTCTTCTAGTTTGAATGTTTTAATTCACTTCTTTGCTATGTGTCATCCCACAGCAGTAGTCAATGTACAATCCACTTTTTCCCTAAAACACACCTACCAGGGGCTTTGTTGTCTCCTTCTCCTTACCTACCAGTGAGCATCACCTGACTTACTGACTACCTACGATAAACTCCAGGCTATTTAATCTAACATGGAAGGTCCTTTTGTAATTTGCCCCCAACTAACATTTTAAAAGTATTATTTCCCTCAATCCAAGACCCAATAAAGTATTTGCTCTTCCTCCAAAATACTATGTACATTCAGCCATTATGTTCTGGCATGTGCTATTGTCTGCCTCTAGTGTCCTTTCTGATCTCAGCATTTGGCAAAATCCTACACATGCTGGCCCTAGTCACAGGACCTTAGGAGCCCTTATTTAGTATTTACGAGAATTCTCCATCAGGTTATCTGTTCTGCTCATCTTGTTCTGCACTGATCCCTGGTTTGGATGTTTGGATCTATTCATGTTCCTATAATTAAACTCAGATCTTGTTCTGATATCATGTTTTGGTAACTTTTTTGGAAATTCTACAAAATCCAAGTCTGGAAGTCCTTGCTCGCCCCTTCCACCAGTCTTAGGCTAGTAACTTTAACCACTCCCCATACCCATCCATGTAACTGATCTGCCTCCAGCTACTGAGAGACTTTGCTAAAGCCAACTATTGGCTATATGGGCTCCTTTTCCTGGTCCTTCAGAGGTGCTTCCCTCCTGCTTGGACTTTCTCCTGTTGCCACTTATTGCATCCACCCTGCCACCTGCCCTCTCCTGTCAGCTCTAGATATAGATGGATCCTAGAAAGCACACATCAGACCACTGTTACCACACATGGCTGAGGCCAATAACCGGGTCACTTAATGACATGTGGTAAGGAAGGGAATTCTCAGTTCCTTAGATTTTAGGAAGGCATGCCCTGTAAGAGTATTATTACACTAAGGGCCAGAGACTTCATATTTTAAATTCCTAGTATTTCAGTATTTCTTGAGACATCTTCTTTTTAAAGTATTATAAGAATATTATATCCTTGGTCAGAAACATAGCTCCTTTATAGCATATACATTCTTTAAAAATAAGCTTTGTGGTCAGATGTATATGACTCCAAATACTGGTGCTGCACGTTTATTTCCATATTACCTTGGTTCAGGTACTAAATCTGAGCACCAGGACCCTTATCTGTAAAATGGTGATGGTCATGAGACATTGTGGGGAATAAACGGGTCAGTAATATGTGAAAGGCTAGCGCAGGAGCTGTACATACTGACCCACACATATTGACTCCTTTACATTCCATAGCAGAGCATCTTCCTGGAACTAAAACACAAATTCCATTCTGGGAAAGGGCTTTTCAAGTTTGAGGACCACCTGTTGGTTAGTAGGAGCCAGACCAAAGTGAGTCCTTGAGTGTCAGTCAGAGTTCACATCTTTGAAACTCCACCTTCTCATTGCCTATGGCTCTTATATCTTATTCACAGATCTGACTTAGTTTATATGCATAGCCATCCAATTTCAACATGCTCTCACCAAAACTATCCACGGGGAGCTTGGGAGACCTCTGCCTGAACTTCTGTGGGCAGGAAAGGGTAAGGTGGAGCTCAGGCAGGGCTTGTTTAGAAAGGACTCAAAATGGACCAGTCTGTGCTAGGAAAATTTAAAAGTTATTACGTATGCTTTATCTCCCTTAATTTCTAATGGACTGTGGGTGTCTAGTTACTGCAATTGCAGCTGCTCTTACTCTTACTATTAATTACTAGGACTGCTACTTGTCCTGTGATTTAATAGTAAGGACAGTTGAGAAGTATCTTAACACAGTGGTTAAGGTGATGGTCACTGAAGCCAGACTGCCTGCTTTCAAAGCCAAGTTCAGTCTTCTTATCATATAATTGGAATGAGGATATTAGCAGTACCCATTTCATGGTGTAGTTCTGGGAATTAAATACATGAAGATCCTAGAGAAGAATTTGGTCAGAGTAAGTACTGTATAAGTTGAGGCTACTGTATTATTTTAATAGTATTATTATTGTGTACAGTCATGAATTATCTTTAACTTCAGGCTAAGAAATTTAGCCTTTAATTGATACTGAGAATACAGTAACCCTCCAAATGCCTAGCACTGTTTACTATTTATAATTTATGATGATATGCATATCCTCAGCATGCTATGCAATTTCCTTCAGTAGACTCTGAGTTTCTCAGGCACAGGACCATGCCCAAGAGATGTAGCAGAAGTACAAAAAAGTGCTAGAGGGTTCATGCGTCCCAAATTTGGGAATACTGACATAGGGGCAGGGATGGTGGCATGTCAGTGCTGTATATAAACAGTTACCAGATAAAGATAGTGCACTTTAATGGAATATAAAATTTATTAGAAAAATGTAACAGCTTTCAAGTAACTTTAAAACATCCAGAAATATTATGGAAAAGTTTGTATAATTCTTATTTAAGCCATTAGTCCTCAAAGGACTGTTGTGAAGGTCGCTTTGGGCTCTACCTCTCGGACCCTCAGGGGCACCTGATCACTTTCAACTGGTCACAAGGGCCCTCTGAGGGTGGTGTTTGAACAGCGCTGTCTAGCTGTACACTCCATGAAGTGATTAGAGAAGGCAGTACGGTGTGAGGAAGGCCTTGACGGGTGAGCAGAGTTCTACAGGCCACAGCTGTGGGCTGCTGGTTTCTGAAGAGAAGAACTACATGACCAGAGTAGCATTTTTTTATTTTTGAAGATCACAGTGGCAGCAGCAGTGAATACTAAGTGAAAGAGGCTAGAGGCAGGGGGACCACTTCGGAGGCTTCTGTAGTCATCCAGGAGGGAGACAAAGGTGTCAACTGATGGTAGGGTACTCGTCACAAGGCCATAGGTGCAGGCTGGGGTGGAGAAGATAATGTAGCTGACATGGGAACTGTGGGCATTTGGGCCACAACTTCATTTAACTTTTTGTGCCTTCAGGACCTGTTTGAGCACAGTCTCAAATATACCACTTCATTTGATGATGGAGCGCAGCTGTGCGTGCCCAACTTTATGGCTTCATAAACGTCATACTTCATAGTCGGACCTTATGAGTCATACTACATAGTCTAGCCTTTATGAAGTCAGGTATGACCTTCATAGTAAAGGTCAGACAACATCCAGTTCATTATGAGCAGTGTAAGTTGCATGGAAACCTGGGAGGCCCATAGCTAAGTGTTTAGCCTCTAATAAAGCCCAGTAGCAAGCCAGAGAACAGGCTATAGGCATAGAGAGAAGGAAAAGAGTGTGATAACAATGCAGAGGGAGGAAAATATGGCATCCCAAGGTAGAAGTAAGCCAACATGCCACCGGTCTGAGATAGACAATACTGAAAGGGATGGGTGGAAAACGTCAGGTTGTAGAATCTTGGGGAGTTTACAAGACATGATTTGGTTTTCCTCTTTCCTATTTAAATTAAAATATGCTGGGTGTGAAAAGGGTCTTAGTAATAGTAGGAGTTCAGAGAAGGGAAAATAGCTAGGTGCTGGAGGTAGTGGAGAAGAGGGGATCAGAGAAGCCTTCTAAAAGGGATGGCACTTGGCTTGGTAGGACTTGGGGGAAACTGAAGAGTATTCCAAACAGGGACAAGGCATTGAACTTCCTTAAAATAATGCAACTTGGATCCTGACTTTGATTCACAGGGGAAGAATTCACCCAAGGCCAACAGCCAAGTGGAAGAGCTCAAAGGTCAAGGACTGTACTTTTTTTTTTTTTGGCATTTCTCATTTGTTTGAGCTTAAATGAAGCTGAACCCTGCAGGGAAATGAGCACATTACACATCCCTAAAGCCAGGTGGCTTCATGGCCAGGAAACTATGTTGGTCGGATAGTAATACAAATGACTAATGCACCCTTGTATGTCTCATGTGATTTGAGACCCCAGGAATCTGGGCCAGGCAGGAGACAAATGGGCAGTGGCTCCAAGTGAGGGTGATTATGCAAGAGGCAACCCAGTGTGGTGAGGAGTGTTGTTCTGGGAATTACAAAAGGGGGTTCTCATTCCAGTGAACACTGAATAAGCCAGATCCCTTCTCTGGGATTCAGTTTCCTCATTAATGTCTTGATCTGATATCCTAGAGAGCTATGAATCACAAGTGTAAGCCCCATCACCCAAGGCTCATCCTAATTGGCAGACCCTAAAATGCAGCCACATATAGGCCCAGACTTAGGATCAAATCATTTTGCACATATTCCTAATCACCTCTAAAGATTCAGTTAGCTGTATCCTTCACTGAGACACTCTGACTCCCGCAGATAGAGCTAGTCATTGCTGTCTTGTGTACCTATAGCACTTAGGAATATACAATTGCAAGAAAATGTCAAAAGGGCCATCCCCTCTCTTTCCCCTATGGGCATTTCAAATGCAGTGAACTGTTTGAATTAAGCTTTTCAAATCAAAATTTTCAGCCTCTAACAGTGGGCCTGCCTGGGAGAAGGGTGAATAAATGATACATTGAATCCTCAGAGATATGAACTTGCTTCTCCTAATAAAGTTGGAGAGGCTTATCTGTTACTTGATCTGTGAGAATGGGCAATCTCTTCATCTGCTGGAGAGTCAACACATGTTTATCATGAAGCTCAGACTCCTAGATATTCCAGAAAACAACCCAATCCTTTACGTATAGGTGCAATATTACAAAGAGAACAGGGCACAGAGTTAGATAGTTGTGGGTTTCAAACCCAAAGTCCACCACTTGCTTGCTTGCTTAAAAAATCCTCTTGCCCTCGCTGAGTCTTCATTTTTTCCTCTACAAAAATCCAATAATAATATTGAATCCAAAGGGTTGTTGTGGAGATTAAGTGAAACAGTATACATAAAACCAGTGCAGTCAAAGGCTTTAGAAGGTATAAGTCTATATGCCAGTCTGACACCATTACACAGTTGGGCTTCTCTGAAAGTTACTTGGGAAGTCAGGGAAAGTGGAGTTTTCTCCCAAGCAGAGGGGCTGGAGGTGAATTCACTTCTTTCCTGATCAAACCATAGCAGAAGAGGGTTGCAGATGGGTGGGCATGGCCAGGCCTGCTTTGTGCCTGGCAGACACCCATCTGGGCTTATCTGTGTCCATTCTGGTGCCCAAAAGGCTCAGCCACCGAGCAAGGCTTCCTTAGGAAACCGCAGGAGCAGCCGCCTCCAGCTGTGCTCACCAAACAGGACTTCTTTCTGCTGAGGAGGGTGACCTACCTCCCAGCGATGTCCCCTCCTCCTGAGGCTCACAGAGGCTCTTCCCACCTCTCTCCATACAGTGGGATTCAGGTGACAGTCCTGAACTCCTACTCAGCTCCAGGCTGTGTGATCTGTTTGTTCATGAAATCCTCACCAGCCTAAGCAGCATGGGGAAACTGGAGCTAGAAGATCTGTTACACAAGTTCTTCTAGATTCTCTGAGCTTTAAAACCTGAGTTCTTTCCTGACTACCATACCACGGAATGGAGAAAAATTGGTACTTCATCTTCAGAGGAAAACTGATAACTACAACATAATAGTAGATATGGTATGAATTCCATTCATGAGGGCTCTACCATTATTACCCCGCCTCCTAATTCCATCACACTGGGGGTTAGGATTTAACACATGAATTTGGGAGGATGTAAACATTCCACCTAGAGCAGTCAAAGCACCTAATAAAGTGCCTGTGCTTACGGAAGTGGTGGGGCTATCCTGCGAAGAGATGGTCTTAGTGGCTCTGTCCATAGATGAGCTGGTATGGAATAAAGAATAGTTTCAGATTTATCCCCCTTTACCAAGGCCTGGAAATCTTCCAGCAGCTGCAGATAGTTGTGAAGGCAGAGCAAGACCTAAAAGTCATACAGAAGTCCTGACAGGAATCCTAGGCTACAATCAGACTTTCCAAGTCATCCCATATGCCAAGTAAATGGAGGCTCTGAGCTCTAACCCATCCTCCATGATCCTCACCCAGGACCTTTCACTGGGCCCTGTATGTTCAAATGAGAAAAGCAATGTGAAAATTCTCAGAAAGAGGACGAGTGATATAGGAACATGAGGCTTCTTGTAAACAGAGAAAGCCTTAAGGCCTTTAAAATGCACACATATCCAGAACATACCAAATAAGAAGTGTTTGTGGATGAAGGCCATGGGGAGGT
This sequence comes from Smutsia gigantea, assembly GCA_032199065.1. Lineage (NCBI taxonomy): Eukaryota > Metazoa > Chordata > Mammalia > Pholidota > Manidae > Smutsia > Smutsia gigantea. The sequence continues at coordinate 13,353 of JAVSCE010010379.1, forward strand.
GTCTCAGGCAATGAAGTCTTCTGTGAATCCCATGCAAGTCACCATCCATGGCTTTATGCTCATGGTTGACCATGCACAAATGTGATCTTATTTAGGTGACCCCAAAGCACTTGCTGATTGGTTTTCCAGACTGTAGACTTTTGATTGGTTTATTCTTTGAGTTTCAATCAAGGTTCTTAAGTTGACCATCAGCATTTGATCTGACAATCACCTCTCAGTTTTCAATTTTTCAATTCACATTGCAAGTTGTCTCAGCCAAAGGGGTCTCCCTGGTGTTTCTTATACCCCAGACCCTTATTTTCTGTACTTAAAACTGTCATGATTCTTTGCTAATAGAGCTTGGAGGGACCTAGAAACTATTTGGTGAAACCCAAGCATTTTATGGATGTGGTAACTGGAACTCAGAGGAAAAGGAAATGACTTTTGCTATTATAATAATCACAATCCTAATAAGGAAGAATTACAATTGTGATCAATATCTCTACATATGTGTATTAAGCTTTAAAGTTTATAAACCATTTTTTAATTAAC
>JAVSCE010010380.1:0-21548 GCA_032199065.1 Smutsia gigantea
ATTTGTCTCCATATATTGCTTGATCTCTGTTTTTATGTGGTCATTCATCCATTGATTTTTTAGGAGCATGTTATTAAGCCTCCATGTGTTTGTAGGCTTTTTCATTTTCTTTGAGTTATTTATTTCTTGTTTCATACCTTTGTGATCTGAGAAGCTGGTTGGTACAATTTCAATCTTTTTGAATTTACTGAGGCTGTTTTTGTGGCCTAGCGTATGATCTATTCTTGAAAATGTTCCATGTGCACTTGAGAAGAATGTGTATCCTGTTGCTTTTGGATGGAGTGTTCTGTAGATGTCTGTTAGGTCCATCTGTTCTAATACATTTTTCCGTGCCTCTGTCTATTTATTTTCTGTCTGGTTGATTTGTCCTTTGGAGTGTGTAATGTGTTGAAGTCTCCTAAATGAATGCATTGCATTCTATTTCCCCCTTCAATTCTGTTAGTATTTGTTTCACATATGTAGGTTATCCTGTGTTGGGTGCATAGATGTTTATAATAGTTATATCCTCTTTTTGGACTAACCCTTTTATAATTATGTAATGTAGTTCTTTGTCTCTGGTGACTTTCTTTGTTTTGAAGTTTATTTTATCTGGTACAAGTACTGCAACTCCTGCTTTTCTCTCCCTTTTAGTTGCATGAAATATCTTTTTCCATCCCTTTACTTTCAGTCTGTGTATTTCTTTGTATTGAGTCTCTTGTAGGCAGTATATAGATGGGTCATGTTTTTTTTTTATCCATTTAGTGACTCTGTATCTTTTGATTGGTGCATTCAGACCATTTACATTTAGGGTGATTATTGGTAGGTATGTACTTATTGCCATTGCAGGCTTTAGATTTGTGGTTACTGAAGGTTCAAAGGTAGTTCCCTTATTATCCAACAGTCTAATTTAACTCATTTCATATGCTACTACAAACACAACCTAAAGATTCTTTTTTTTCCCTTTTCCTCCTTTTTATTCCTCCTCCATTCTTTGTATGTTATGAATCATATTCTGTACTCTTTGTCCATCCCTTGGGTGACGTCTATTTAGTCTTAGAAATACTTCCATCTATAGTAGTCCCTCCAAAATGCACTGTAGTGATGGTTTGTGGGAGGTTAATTCTCTCAGCTTTTGCTTATCTGAAAATTGTTTAATCCCTCCTTCAAATTAAAATGGTAACCTTGCCAGGTAGAGTATTCTTGGTTTGCAGCCCTTCTGCTTCATTGCATTATATATATCATGCCACTCCCTTCTGGCCTGTAAGGTTTCTGTTGAGAAATCTGATGATAGCCTGATGGGTTTTCCATTGTATGTGATCTTTTTTCTCTCTCTAACTGCTTTAAAAAGTCTGTCTTTATCCTTGATCTTTGCCATTTTATTATATGTCTTGATGTCTTCCTTGGGTCCCTTGTGTTCGGAGATCTGTGCATCTCGATGGATTGAGATACTATCTCCTTCCCAGACTGGCGAAGTTTTCAGCAATTACCTCCTTAATGACACTCTGTCCCTTTTTCTTCTTCTTCTGGTACCCCTATTATGCAACTATTGTTGCATTTGGATTGGTCACACAGTTCTCTCAATATTCTTTCATTGTTAGAGATTCTTTTTTCTCTCTGTGCCTCAGTTTCTTGGTATTCCTCTTCTCTAATTTCTATTCCATTTACCATATCTTCTACTACATCTAATCTGTTTTTAAATCCCTCCATTGTATGTTGCATTTCAGATATGGAATTTCTTAATGATTGAATCTCCATCTTAAAGTCATTCCTGAGTTCTAGAGTATTTTTCTGTACCTCCATAAGCATGTTTGTGATTTTTATTTTGAACTCTCTTTCAGGAAGATTGGTGAGTTCAGTTTCATTTGCCCCTTTTCTGAGGTTTGTGAGATTTTGGTCTGAACCATGTTCTTTTGCCTTTTCATATTTCTGTGTTGTGCCCTCTATTGCCCAGAAACTCCAGTCTCGGAGCTGCTGAGCCCTAAAGTGAGGTTGGGGGTCGTAGGGGCATGGAGCTGGTTGCCTGGGGGGAGAAAAATGTGTTTCCTGCTTCCAGTCTGTGGTGCCTGTCTCCCGTATCAGAGCCAGTGGGCTGAGCACACAGGTGTAAGCCTCTGTGCTTTCCATCTCTATCCGTTGTAGGTGGGGCCTCCCTCTGGTTGGTCTAATGCCATAGCAGTGACTGCCGGTTTGCGAGCTGGTGCCGTCAGGCCAGGAGGAAGGCTCAACAGGCTGCGTATCACAGTGGGGGCCTTGGAGCTGAGTAGCCAGTCAGGGGGATGTAGCACCTGAAGCTCCCCAAAGTTCCCAATCTGCTTTGCAGAGCACGCCCAGACTACCTTGTCCCTCTATCCCTTCTCCCCTGCAGCAAGCTCCATGCACACCCCGCCCCTTCAGCAGCCCTCTAGGTGCTAGGAAGCCTCTCAGACTGCCTGCCTTTCCCTTGTTCCAGAGCGTCCAGGTGTGGATCCCCTCCTCCACAAATGGCCAGAATCTGTCTCTCAAGCACTCTGCCTGCCCCAGCCTCCCATCCTCCAGAGCACCACACAGTGTAGGTTTCTGCTCGCGAAGAAGCTCTCCGGGGCTAGGTGTTCAGCAGTCCCAGGCTTCCACCCCCTCCCCCACCCCATTTCTCTTCCTCCGTCGGTGAGCTGGGGTTGGGGAAGGGCTCGGGTCCCACTGGATCAAGGCTTTTGTACATTACCCTCTTTTGTGAGGTCTGCTCTGTTCGTGAGGTCTGTATGCAGTCTGGTGAAGTTTCTTTCCTGTTGCTGTTTTAGGGTTAGTTGTATTAACTGTATTTTCACACTATGTGTGGTTTTGGGAGGAGTTCTCTGTCTCACCTCTCACACCACCATCTTGAATCTCTCTCACAATCCTTGCTTTCTTTATGTGCATTTGCCTGGCCTGGTTTTGCTCTTTCTTTTAATTTTATTACACTTTGTTTTAGGAGTGTCTCTTATAGTATAGAATTGAATTTTGACCTATAAGACAATCTGAAAATCTTTTTCTTTTCATAAGTTAGTTAAGACCATTTACATTTATTGTTATAACTTACTTAACTCTATCCTATTACATTTACTGTGTATATTTACTATGTGTTTTTCATTCTCTGGTCTGTTTTCTTTGATTTTAATTTTAAAAATGCTGATAACTAGAATGATTTGTTTTTTTGTTTTGTAGTTATCTACTAAAATCTTAATATAATGTTTATGTTTTCTTTATTTAGGCTTCTGTTGTGTTTTATTTGGTTTAAATGATATTTTGACCCTTAGGTATAATCTTTATAAAATCAATGAATTAATTTTTTCCCAGTTAATTTCCCTTTTCCTCTTTAATCATTGCATTTTATCTACTTTGTCAGATAGCATAACATCTATACACTATTCTTCTATCTTGTTCCCACCTTTGGTGGGACTAAGATCTATAGTTAAATATAGTCAGTGCTCACCACCAGTCCTCTAATCAATTTCCTCATTCATATCTTAGTTGAATGAAGGTGGTCTTCAGGAAGGACTCATTGGTATAGTATTCCCTGAATTTTTGCATGTCTAATAAAATTGTCTTTCTATAAACAAGTACATGAAAAGATGCTCAGCATCTAGTTATTAGGGAAATACAAGTCAAAACCATAATGAGATACCACCTCACACTTATAAGAATGGCTATTAAAAATAGAAAAAGGAAAATAACATGTGTTGCAAGGATGTGGAGAAATCAGGACCCTTGGACATTGCTACTGGGAATGTAAAATGGTTGAATTTTTGTGGAAAAAAATTTGGTGGCTCCTAAAAAAGTTATAGACACAGAATTGTCACATGACCCAATTAGTCCATTTCTAGATATATACCCAAAAGGCTTGAAAACAGGTATTCAAAAAAATTATTGTACTGAACTGTTCATAGCAGGACTATTCTCAATAGTCCAAAGGTAGAAATAACCCAAATATCCATCAGTGAATGAAAGGATAAACAACTTTTTATTATCCATACAATGGAATATTATTCAACCATAAAAAGGAATGAAGTAATGATACCTGCTACAGTGTAGATGGACCTTGAAAACACTAGGATAAGTGAAAGAAGTTACACCCAAAGTCACATATTGTATAATTCCATTCATATGTAATATCCAGAATAGGTTAATCCATAGAAACACAAAGCAGATAGGTGGTTGTCAAGGGCTGGGAAGGGGATAATGGGGCGTAAGTGCTTAATATATGCAGGGTTTTGTTTTGGAGTCATGAAGTGTTTTGATACTAGAGAGAGTTGGTGGTTGAACAATATTGTGAATATACTATGTGCCACTGAGTTGTTCACTTTAAAATGCTTAGTTTTCTGTTATGTAAATTTTACCATAATAAAAATTGTTTTTCTACAGTATTCATATTTGAAAGAACGTTGAGTTGGATAAAAATGTCCTTTGTTCATACATTGAGTTTTTTGATAAGTCTATTTCCCTACTGTCTTGCTTCATAAATTGTTCTTGAGAATTCTAATGCCAACCTGATTTTATTTTCTTTATATAAACAACTTGTTTTTTTAGCCTGGAGCAGAGGATTATATTTTGTTTAATGATTAGTTGTTTTATTAGGATATATTTTGGAGTTGACTATTTTGAAGCAGTTTTCCTACATGGTGGGCCTTTTCAATATGTAGATTCAGGTCTTCTTTTATTTCAGGAAATCTTTCTTGAATTATAGTATATTTGTCTTATTTCATTGTTTTGCTTTTCTCTTCAGCGTCTCTACTTATGTTTGCCTATTTTCTATCATTTTTCTCAACAATTCTTCCATTGTCTCAGCTCCTTTTATTTCCATCTACTATATTCCCTAGCCTATTTCCAGTCATTTATTTTCTCTCAGGTACCTCATAATTTAGTAATTTCAAGATTTTTCTTTCCTAACATTTATTCCCACTTTATAAGCTTGTTTGTCAATTTATATTTTGAATTTTCAAATTCCTGACCTATTTCCCCACCATTTGCAATTGCTTATTTAATTCTGTTTAATTCATGGTGGAATACTGTATAAATTTTTTTATATCAGGGCTGTTTTTCTTGACTTCTTCTAGAGTTTTTCATTTTCTTAAGTTTATCTTAAACTTTCAAAAAGTTGAAGTATAACAGATTTGGAAAAGTAGGTAGCTGATTAACTCAATGCTTCACTTTCCCTTTACACTTAGCTTAATCCACCTCATTAAGAATCTATTACCTGCCATGGTTTATCGCATCACTTACCATAAATAATATCATCCTTTTGCCATCTGATGACATCTGTTTTGGAGTCCTATCCTGAAATTCTGCTTTCTAGGGCTACTCCTGGTGTTTACTCTTAGCCTGGGCTCCCCAAAAGCAGGGCATGAAACAAGGACTTGCTTGTTGGTATATTATTTGGGAAATAACTCCAGAGAGAAGGGAAGACTTGGGAGGAATAAAACAGAATAGAAAGAAAAGCCAATGCAAAGTTGTATTATTAAGTTGGTCACCTCTGTTAGTGGAGGCTTGGTCCTGCTGGAACCCTATAGAATGCACGTCAGAATTGTCTATCAGGGAATGGAAAGTGGGAATATTTATCCACTCGCTCCTGGCTCTCATTAGTTATGATATGTTGTAGAGTGTTAACTTTCTTGTTTGTTAATAAAATATGAGGAGGGAGGTTGTAAGGTAGGGCCCAAGAAGTGTTTCATACTATTTTCTAATGGCTTCCACTGTTTCAGGTACGAAGCTAACTCTCAGTTTTGTTATTTATCTCCGACTGCTTTTAAGATTTCTCTTTGTCTTTGGTTTTCAGCAGTTTTTTTTAATGATGTGCTTAAGTGATTTTGTGTTTACACAGTTTGGGCATACAAGATTAAGTCATTCTTATATCTGTGCCATATTATAATCTGGAAAATTCTTAGTCATTTGCTCTTGGAATATTCTTTTTCCTTTCCTGGAACTTTAAGTATGTGTGTAACTTTCCACACCATCCCATGACATTTAATCCCATTTTGTATTTACCATTTTTCTCCCCATGCATCAGAATGGATATTTTCTTGATATTTTGTTTACATTACACTAAGTCTCTCTTCAGTTATGTTTGATTTGCTCTTGGACACACCTGGTAAATTCTTAATTCTGGTTATTATAATTTTCATTTATAAAATTTCCAATTAGTTAAAAAAATCCAATTCTATGTCAAATGTCTTGTCTTTTTAGTCTATGAACATATTAAATGTTGTTTTTTTGAAGTTCATAGATGATAACTCCATCATCTGAATTACTTAGTGTGTTTCATTTGTTGTCCTACTCTTTAGTAATGTGGTCTTGTCTCCCTATGTGCCTATTTGTTTTTGTTTTTCTATTAAAGTATAATTGATATACAATCTTATGTTGGTTTCAAATATACAACACAGTGGTTCAATAGTTATCCATATTATTAAATCCTCACCCCCTCTAGTGTGGTCGCTATCTATCAACGTAGTAGGATGTTACAGAATCATTAACTGTCTTCTCCATGCTGTACTACAGTCCCCGTGACCACCTTATATTATGATTGCAAATTATGGTGCCCCTTTATCTCCTTCACCCTCCTGCCTCACTCCGACCCCTCCCCCTTGGTAACCACTAGTCCCATCTTGGTGTCTATGAATCTACTGCTATTTTATTCCTTCTATTTTGCTTTTTTTATAATCCACAAACAAGTGAAATCATATGGTATGTTAAGATGTAAGTCTTTCTCCACCTGGCTTATTTCACTGAGCATAGTACCCTCTAGATCCATCTATATTGTTGCAAATGGATTTCTTTTCTTTTTATGGCTGAATAATATTCCATTGTGTATATGTACCAATGTTCTTTATCCAGTCGTCTATTGATGGATTCTTAGGTTACTTCCATATCTTGGCTATTGCAAATATTGCAGCAGGAAACATAGGGGTGCATATGTCTCTTTTGAATCAGGGATTTTGTTTTATTCAGGTAAATCCCTACTATTGGAATTACTGGGTCAAATGGTATTTCTATTTTTAGGTTTCTGAGGAACCTCCATATTGCTTTCCACAGCAGTTGCAGTAATTTACATTCCCAGGAACAGTGTAGGTGGGTTGCCATTTATCCACATCCTCACCAGCATTTGTTATTTCTTGTCTTTGGATAGTAGCCATCCTAACTGGTATGAGGTGATATCTCATTGTGGTTTTAATTTGTATTTCCATGATGATTGGTGATGTAGAGTATCTTTTCATGTGCCTGTTGGCCATTTGTATTTTTCCTTTGGAGAAGTGTCTCTTCAGGTCCTCCAACCATTTTTTAATCAGCTTGGTTTTTGGGTGTTGAGGCATATGAGTTCTTTATATATTTTGGACGTTAACCCCTTATCAGATGAGTCATTTATGAACATATCACCCTTACTGCAGGGTGCCTTTTTGTTCTGCTGATGGTGTCCTTTGCTGTACAGCTTTTGTTTGATGTAGTCCCACTTGTTCATTTTTTATTTTGTTCCTGTGTTTGAGGAAATGTGGCTGGGAAACAATTGCTCATACTTATATTCAAGAGATTTTTTGCCTGTGTTTTCTTCTAAGAGTTTTATGGTTTCATAACTTACATGCAGGTCTTTGATCCATTTCTAGTTTACTTTTGTGTATGGAGTTAGACAATAATCCAGTTTCATTCTTTGACATGTAGCTGTCCAGTTTTCCCAACAACTGTTGTTGAAGAGGCTTTTCCCCACTGTATATTCGTGGGTCCTTTATTGTATATTAGTTGGCCATATATGCACCCATTTGTTTTTAAATGTGTACCAGACACTGTGTACCCCCCCAAAATGAAGGCTGTTCCAAACCATAAAATTCACCATTACTTGGGCAGAACTCCACCCTGTTAAGAAGTTTCGATTCTCACTTTTTCTTATGCAATATGAACACAGGATTAAAAAAAAAATTAAAACTGATTTTGAATTTTCCTGGCCCACCCAGGGCAGGAAATCATAGGGGAGGGTTTAGGTAGCTTACAAAGTTTCTTAGCTTAAGAGTGTCCTCTTCTGTTGCTATAGTGAAATATAGTGTATTTAACAAACGACCTTTTTATTTTGATACCATTTAATGATACTATCTTGTTCCACCAGGGCCCATAATTTCGGTTGGTTCCTTTTTTCCTTCTACGTACCATGTCTCCAAGGGATACTTCCCTCTTCTAAAATGCCCCCTTTTCTTGCAGAAAAGATATCTTTCCACAGCTGCTACCTCTGGTCCTATGTACTTTCCAAGCCCCTTCCTTTCATTCCCGAGTAGCCAATACACTGATGTATCAAGCTTCAGACATGTTCTCTGTATTTCCCTACTAAGGGTGGCCCTTGTCCTTGTGGGGAAACCTTAGTTGATATTACGTGTTCTATAACTATTATAATCCTCTCATACTCTCCTCTCTTATGCTTAATCCTTGCCTTGCTCCCCCTTTCTGGTGGGGGATTCTGAGCTGATGATAAACATCACTTCTTTCACTTACACGTAGAGTTTGTAGAATTTTCTTTCTCATGGTTACGCTGAAGGAGTGGGTTATTTCTTGTCCTATTAGAACCCAGAACATTTCTAAAAATAGCACATATTTTTAACTCTCAGATAGAATTATTTTCTAGTTATCCTTTTACTGTGGATTTCTAATTTTATTACATTTTGCTTAGAGAAATAGTCTAAGATTACAATTCCTTGGAAATTGAGACTTTCTTTGTGGCTGCATACACTATTTTTTTTTTGTATGTTTCATATGCTTTATTTTATTTTTTTATTAAGGTATTATTGATATACACTCTTATGAAGGTTTCATATGAAAAAACAAGGTGGTTACCATATTTACCCATATTATCAAGTCCCCACCCATACCCCAATGCAGTCACTGTCCTTGGGTGTAGTAAGATGCCACAGATTCACTATTCGCCTTCTCTGTGTTACAGTTTTCCTCGAGATCCCTCACACCATGTGTACTAAACAAAATACACCTCTATCCCCTTCTCCTACCCCCCTCCCACCCGCCCTCCCACACCCTTCCCCTTTGGTAACCACTAGTTCCTTCTTGGAGTGAGTCTGCTGTTATTTTGTTCCCTCAGTTTTGCTTCGTCGTTATACTCCACAAATAAGGGAAATCATTTGGCACCTGTCTTTCTCCGCCTGCCTTATTTCACTGAGCATAATATCCTCCAGCGCCATCCATGTTGTTGCAAATGGTAGGATTTGTTTTCTTCTTATGGCTGAATAGTATTCCATTGTGTAGATGTACCACCTCTTCTTTATCCATTCATCTACTGATGGACACTTAGTTTGCTTCCATATCTTGGCTATTGTAAATAGTGCTGCGATAAACATAGGGGTGCATATATCTTTTCCAAACTGGGCTGCTGCATTCTTAGGGTAAATTCCTAGGAGTGGAATTCCTGGGTCAAATGGTATTTCTATTTTGAGTTTTTTGAGAAACCTCCATACTGCTTTCCACAATGGTTGTACTAATATACATTCCCACCAGTAGTGTAGGAGGGTTCCCCTTTCTCCACATCCTCACCAACATTTGCTGTTTGTCTTTTGGATGGTGGCCACCCTAACTGGTGTGAGGTGATACCTCATTATGGTTTTGATTTGCATTTCTCTGATGAATAGCGATGTGGAGCATCTTTTCATGTGCCTGTTGGCCATCTGAATTTCTTCTTTGGAGAAGTGTCTGTTCAGCTCCTCTGCCCATTTTTTAATTGGGGTATTTGCTTTTTGTTTGTTGAGGTGCGTGAGCTCTTTATATAATTTGGATGTCAACCCCTTATCGGATATGTCATTTATGAGTATATTCTCCCATACTGTAGGAAGTCTTTTTGTTCAACTGATGGTATCCCTTGCTGTACAGAAGCTTTTTAGTTTGATGTAGTCCCATGAGTTCATTTTTGCTTTTGTTTCCCTTGCCCGCAGAGACATGTTCATGAAGAAGTTGCTCATGTTTATGTCCAAGAGATTTTTGCCTATATTTTTTTCTAAGAGTTTTTATGGTGTCATGACTTACATTCAGGTCTTTGATCCATTTTGAGTTTACTTTGGTGTATGGGGTTAGACAGTAATCCAGTTTCATTCTCTTACCTGTAGCTGTCCAGTTGTGCCAACACCAGCTGTTGAAGAGGCTATCATTTCCCCATTGTATATCCATGGCTCCTTTATCATATATTAATTGACCATATATGCTTGGGTTTATATCTGGGCTCTCTATTCTGTTCCACTGGTCTGTGGGTCTGTTCTTGTGCTAGTATCAAATTGTCTTGATTACTGTGGCTTTGTAGTAGAGCTTGAAGTCAGGGAGTGTAATCCCCCCTGCTTTATTCTTCCTTCTCAGGATTGCTTTGGCTGGTCTTTTGTGGTTCCATATGAATTTTAAAACTATTTGCTCTAGTTCATTGAAGAATGCTGTTAGTAGTTTGATAGGGATTGCACTGAATCTGTAGATTGCTTTAGGTAGGATGGCCATTTTGACAATATTAATTCTTCCTAGCCAAGAGCATGGGATGAATTTCCATTTTCTAGTGTCCTCTCTAATTTCTTTTAGGAGTGTCTTGTAGTCTTCAGGGTATAGGTCTTTCACATCCTTGGTTAGGTTTCTTCCTAGGTATTTTATTCTTTTTGATGCAATTTTGAATGAAATTGTTTTCCAGATTTCTCGTTCTGCTAGTTCATCATTAGTGTATCAGAATGCAACAGATTTCTCTTTATTAATTTTGTATCCTGCAACTTTGCTGAATTCAGATATTAGATCTAGTAGTTTTGGAGTGGATTCTTTAGGGCTTTTTATGTACAATATCATGTCTTCTGCAAACAAGGACAGTTTGAGTTCTTCCTTGTCGATCTGGATGCCTTTTATTTCTTTGTGTTGTCTGACTGCTGTGGCTAGGACCTCTAGAACTCTGTTGAATAAAAGTGGGGAGAGTGGGCATGCTTGTCTTATTCCCGATCTTAAAGGAAAAGCTTTCAGCTTCCCGCTGTTAAGTGTAATGTTGGCTGTGGGTTCGTCATATATGGCCTTTATTATGTTGAGGTACTTGTCCTCTATACCCATTTTGTTGAGAGTTTTTATCATGAATGGATGTTGAATTTTGTCGAATGCTTTTTCAGCATCTATGGAGATGATCATGTGTTTTTTGTCCTTCTTTTTATTGATGTGGTGGATGATGTTGATAGATTTTCGAATGTTGTACCATCCTTGCATCCCTCGGATGAATCCCACTTGATCATGATGGATGACCTTTTTGATGTATTTTTGAATTTGGTTTGCTAATATTTTGTTGAGTATTTTTGCATCTGTGTTCATCAGGGATATTGGTCTGTAATTCTTTTTTTTGTGGTGCCTTTGCCTGGTTTTGGTATTAGAGTGATGGCCTTGTAGATGAGTTTGGGAGTATGACACATGTTCTACTTTTAAAAAACTTTATGAGGATGGGTATTAGGTCTTCAGTAAATGTTTGATAGAATTCAGCAGTGAAACCATCTTCCAGGTGTTTTGTTCTTAGGTAGTTTTTTGATTACCAATTCAATTTCGTTGCTGGTAATTGGTCTATTCAGGTTTTCTCTTTCTTCCAGGGTCAGCCTTGGAAGGTTGTATTTTTCTAGAAAGTTGTCCTTTTTTTCTAGGTTATGCAGTTTGTTACCATATAATTGTTCATAGTATTCTCTGATAATTCTTTGTACTTTCGTGGTATCCATAGTGATTTTTCCTTTCTCATTTCTGATTCTGTTTATGTGTGTAGACTCTCTCTTTTTCTTGATAAGCCTGGCTAGGGCTTTATCTATTTTGTTTATTTTCTCGAAGAACAAGCTTCTGCTTTCATTGATTCTTTCTATTGTTCTATTCTTCTCAATTTTATTTATTTTTGCTTTAATCTCTATTATGTCCCTCCTTCTATTGACTTTGGACCTCATATGTTCTTCCTTTTCTAGTTTCATTAATTGTGAGTTTAGACTGTTCATTTGGGATTGTTCTTCTTTTCTGAAGTAGGCCTGTACTGCAATATATTTCCCTCTTAGCACAGCTTTTGCTGCATCCCACAGATTTTGTGGTGTTGAATTATTGCAGTCATTTGTCTCCATATATTGCTTGATCTGTGTTTTTATTTGGTCATTGATCCATTGATTTTTTAGGAGCATGTTATTAAGCCTCCATGTGTTTCTGGGCTTTTTCGTTTTCTTTGTGTAATATATTTCTAGTTTCATACCTTTGCTATCTGAAAAGCTGGTTGGTACAATTTCAATCTTTTTGCATTTACTGGTGTTTTGCATTCTCCTTTTGTGGCCTAATATATGATCTATTCTTGACAATGTTCCATGTGCAGTTGAGAAGAATAGATGTCCTGTTGCTTTTGGATGGAGTGTTCTGTAGAGGTCCGTTAGGTCCATTGTTCCAATATGTTGTTCAGTGCCTCTCTTTACTTATTTTCTGTCTGGTTGATCTGTCCTTTGGAGTGAGTGGTGTATTGAAGTCTCCTAAAATGAATGCATTGCATTCTATTTCCCCCTTTAATTCTGTTAGTATTTGTTTCACATATGTAGGTTATTCTGGGTTGGGTGCATAGATATTTATAATAGTTATATCCTTTGTTGGACTGACCCCCTTTATCATTATATAATATCCTTCTTTGTCTCTTGTGACTTTCTTCGTTTTGAAGTCTCTTTTGTTTGATGCAAGTACTGCAGTCCTGCTTTTTCTCACTATTAGTTGCAAGAAATATCTTTTTCCATCCCTTTATTTTCAGTCTGCGTATGTCTTTGGGTTTGAAGTGAGTCTCTTGTAGGCAGCATATAGATGGGTCTTGTTTTTTTATCCATTCAGTAACTCTATGTTTTTTGATTGGTGCATTCAGACCATTTACATTTAGGGTGATTATCGATAGGTATGTACTTATTGGCATTGCAGGCTTTAGATTTGTGGTTACCAAAGGTTCAAGGGCAATTCCATTACTATCTAACAGTCTAATTTAACTTATTTTGTATACTATTACAAACTCAATCTAAAGGTTCTTTTTTTGTCCTCCTTTTTCTTCCTCCTCCATTCTTTGTATGTTATGAATCATATTCTGTACTCTTTGTCTTCCCTTGAATGACATCTGTTTAGCCTTACGAATAGTTCCGTCTATAGGAGTCCTTCCAAAATGCCCTGTATAGGTGGTTTGTGGGAGGTAAATTCTCTCAGGTGGTGCTTATATGAAAACTGTTTAATCCCTCCTTCACATTTAAATGATAACCTTGCTGGGTAGAGTATTCTTGGTTCAAGGCCCTTCTGCTTCATTGCCTTAAATATATCATGCCACTCTCTTCTGGCCTGTAAGGTTTCTGTTGAGAAGTCTGATGATAGCCTGATGAGTTTTCCTTTGTATGTAATCTTTTTTCTCTCTCTAGCTGCTTTTAAAAGTCTGTTTTTATCCTTGATCTTTGCCATTTTAATTATTATATGTCTTAATTTTGTCTTCCTTGGTTCCCTTGTGTTGGGAGATCTGTGCACCTCCATGGCTTGAGTGACTATCTCTTTCCCACGATTGGGTAAGTTTTCAGCAATTACCTACTCAAGGACACTTTCTATCCCTTTTTCTCTCTCTTCGTCTTCTGGTTCCCCTATACTGCGAATATTGGTCTGTTTGGAAAGGTCACACAGTTCTCTCAATATTCTTTCATTCTTAGAGATCCTTTTTTCTTTCTGTGTCTCAGCTTCTTTCTATTCTTCTTCTCTAATTTCTATTCCATTTACCATCTCTTCTACTACATCTAATCTGCTTTTAAATCCCTCCATTGTATGTTGCATTTCAAATATGTTATTTCTTAATGATTGAATCTCCATCTTAAATTCGTTCCTGAGGTCTTGAATATTTTTCTGTCCCTCCGTAAGCATGTTTATAATTTTTATTTTGAACTCTCTGTAAGATTTGTGAGTTTGGTTTCATTTGACCCTTTCTGGCGTTTGTGAAATTTTGGTCTGAACCATGTTCTTTTGACTTTTCATATTTCTGTGTGGTGCCCACTAGTGCGCATAATCGCCAGTCTTTGGATCTGCTCAGCCCCTAGAGTGCTGTTGGGGGACATAGGGGAGCAGAGCTGTTCCCTGGGGGGAGGAAAGATCTGTTTCCTGCTTCTTGTCTGCAGTGCCTGTCTCCAGTGTCAGAGGCTGTGGGCCAAGCACACATGGGTAATATTTTGTGCTTTGCATCTCTGGCTGTTTTAGGTGGGGCTTCTCTCTGGCTGGCCTGATGCTGTGTAGTGACTGTGGGCTTGCGAGTAGGTGCCTGCAGGCCAGTACGAAGGTTAGGCTGTGTGTCACAGTGGGGGGCCTTGGAGCTGAGTAGGCAGTCAGGGGGATGGAGCACCTGAAGTTCCTCAAAGTTCACAACCTGCTGGGCAGAGCGCACCCAGGCAACTTTGTCCAGCTGTCCCTTCTCCCTCACAGCAAGGTCCGTGCAAACCCCACCCCTTCAGCCACCCTCTCGCTACTAGGAAGCCTCTCAGACTCCCTGCCTTTCCCTTGTCCCAGAGCAGCCGGGTGTGGAACCCCTTCTCCACAAATGGCCAGAATGTCAATTTTGCAAGCAGTCCACCTGTCCCAGCCCCCCAATGCCCAGGGGACCACACAATATAGAATTCTGCTCACAAAGCAGATGTCCAGGGCTAGGTGTCCAGCAGTCCTGGGCTTTCACCCCCTCCCATGCTCCGTTTCTCTTCCTCCCGCTGATGAGGTGGGGTGGGGGAATGGCTTGGGTCCTGCCGGATTAAGGCTTTCATACGTTACCGTTTCTTGAGGTCTGCTCTGTTCGTGAGGTCTGTATGCAGTCTGGTTCAGCCTTCTTTCTTGTTGCTGTCTGAAGGTTAGTTGTATTTATTAACTATATTTTTGTACTGTTTGTTGTTTTGGGAGGAGCTCTCTGTCTCACCTCTCATGCCACCATCTTGGATCTCCTAGACTCCTGATCTTTGCCATTTTAATTACTATATGTCTTGGTGTTGTCTTCCCGGTCCCTTGTGTTGGGAGATCTGTGCATCTCCAAGGCCTGAGAGACTATCTCCTTCACCAGATTGGGTAAGTTTTCAGCAATTACCTACTCAATGACACTTTCTATTCCTTTTTCTCTCTCTTCTTCTTCTGGTACCCCTATAATGCAAATATTGTTCTGTTCCATATGCTTTCTATATTCACTTGAATTTAGCAATCATATTAAGTATACCTTCTAGACTTTTATTTTTTGATCACTCTCTGAAAATTAAAATCTACTAAAATCAATGTGGTCACAATATTTTATCCACATTTCTGTAAGTTGTTTCATGTATTTTGAGGCTATACTATTAGGTGTTTATATGTTCAAGTTCATTCTTTGACCTTAGTTCCCTTACCAGTATAAAATGTCCTTCTTATCCCTTTGTTTTAGACTTTGAATTTTATTTTGTCTTGGTACTTTGCCTTAATGTTTACATAATACAACTATCTCTTGTTTTGAAGCTTGTCTTTCCTCTCTTGGTTAGAAGAGGTTGCCCAACCTCTAGGTTATATGTATTCTTTTAAGTTTTCTTCTTAAATTTATCTTATTTTCTCTATTGTTAATGATGACATGTGTAACTATGACAACACATATTTATACCAAATAAAGCTTGATTTTAATGACACATTTCCTTAAAATTAGAACAAAATTCTTTATGCTTCAGCTCCTTACCAGTGGCTCCTGAGAGCATTCTGAGTTCCAGCCACTGTAACTTAGGTATAAAAAGCTATAAAAGGCAAAGATATAAAAGTTAGCTTACTGTTTCCTCAGTTTAATAATGGCTGATCAGAAGTGCCTCTGTCATGTTGAATTAAGGAAAATCTTAACACAAAGGAACATTTTTGGAAAGCCATTGGAATTGTCACTGATGCTTGTATCTAAAGAGGTAGTGGTAGAGAAGCAGAAAGAAAAAAAATGTGCTTTGGCTAAAGAATGAGGAGGATAGACAGGAGACGTTCAGCTGGATAAAGGTGAAAACAGAACAGGTGAGAGAAATATAAAGATCAATTTGATTTTTAAAGAAAACTAATGGTGTTCAGTGAAGAGAGATGTGATGCTTTTACAGGGATGAGAAAGGTGAATCTCAATGAAGAGTGAAAAGGGGCAAAAAAGCAGAAGAAAAGTCTAAACGGGTCCACCACAGAAAAGGCCATGTTCTAACTCTGTCAAAACCAGATTTTACTTAATAAAAACGGCAGGAGAAACAAGGTATAAATATATTAAGTCAATGTTCTATGGCATGTGAAAGGACAAGAAAAAAGGTGTAACAATACCAGGAACGTGGCCTAGTTTTCGAGGAGGTAAGACTAAGACTATAGGTGCGGTCCACTGGCGGCATTTTGAAATGGAAGTGAAAATTCTACCTTGCAAAATAAAAGAGATTAGGATGAGGAGATGTTTTCCAATTCTATATTTTAATTTTTTAAAAGCACTGTTTCTATAGCTTTGATATTTTTTGACTTTTTGGTTAACTTGCAGGTTGTTTTTGTTCTGAACAAAGGGGATGAAAAGCTGTGTTTGCTCCCATTTATGGATCTAATTAGGCATGTTGCTCGATCTATAATAAATCACGGGTTCAGTTTTTCTTTGTTAAGGTAGTCAGAGGCCTTCAGGCATGAGTGACTTATTAAAATGTACTCTCATAGTTGGGGATGGATTATCATTTTGATATTGTCAATTGCTTGGTAATTTTGTATCCCCAAAGCTCTCCCTTGGTTGTTTTGTACTACAAAAAGATGACATTTTATTCTCATATTTGTTCACAGACATAATTCACTTTTGCTATATAGTGAATAAGGAAATATTCTAAATTCAGCAACAGTGCCAGTTTGACTAAAAAGTTATTTTCCATATCCACAAAAATGTTAATCAGATTTTTGTTAGAACATATGTAAGAAGTGGTTTTCATTGTCACAGCTCTTGATGTCAGATTACTAAAATAATTTATGTTTTGTTGTGGGAACATGGGTACATGCAGAACCTCCCAAATCACATGACCACTTCTCAGCCCACACTTCTTCATAACACATAGAAATTATTTGTTTTGTGGTAACGAATGAATGGCAGGAACAGCAGAATTTCAATGTGGCTGTTCTTTATTTGATTAAATATAGTCTCTATTTATTCTTAAAAAAAAACTAATTTAAGTTAAACGGCAATAAACTATGGTAATTTAGAAAACATGTTGAAACTGAGAGTGAAGAGAAATGTTCTCTATGTAAACCACACTGTAAACCATAAAACTTATTTTTGTCAACTGCTTCTCATGACAGTGGCTGGGAATCTGACATTTCTACTACAGTAGGCAAAAAACCATGTAAAATATACTCTCCCACGTACCACATCACATCTCTATTTATATTTCCAAACTAAAAGCATTACAGCCGAAAAATGTGCTGAGTGCACTGTGTACATTTACACCAAGAGCTGTAAATTCACATAAGCATTACCTTAAACTGGTGCATTTGTGTGGCAAGGCCGCTGTTGGCACTCCCTGCCCCCAAGCCATACTTAATGGAGCAGGCTTGGCTCCCAAAGAGAAAACCGTTGCTCTGTAAATTCCAAAAGGTGGTGAACTTTTCAATGAACTCTGGTCAACACAAGGCAAAAAAAACTATTCTCGAACAGATTATGAAATCCAACTGTAGCATCCATATAATAGCATTCAATATCACTTCAAAATGTGTCAGCAGCTATTCAACTACTTAAGAAAATAAGTTTTGCAAAAATTTATGTAGTTTGAAGGTATTTTAAAACTAGGAAAGGGACCTTTGATAATCTATTATGGTAAACATGAATGTGACAGAAACATGGCTAATTCTCTAATCTTATCTGAGATATACATTCCACAAAGCTGACTAGATCTCAGAAGTTTTCTAATAAAAACTTCCTCTTTCCACTTTAAAGAAGCCAGTGCAATCCAGTTCTGCCTGCAGAAAGGGCATTTAGTTTGGGATGTAACATTTTAAACTAATAATACAAACCTTCTGGGAGAATACCACAATAAATGTCTCAAAAACCACTCAGTTAATCCCAGGGTATAATCCGGCTGTTTTAAATTACTACAGGGAATATGATGGGCCTTAATGACACTGTAACTGCATAAAGCCAAAGAAAGCTAGAAAGAGAGGCCAAAGAGATGAGCTCAGAGCCAGCTGAAGTGACAACAAACATGTGGCTGTTTACTAGGATTGGAGAGGTTTAGTCTACAGATGTTTGTGGTCTCTAGAAGGTTCCAGAGGAATAAGATTTGCAGGGTTTGATGAGAGTAAGATTCTTTTTAGAGATGGCAGGCCCCAGACAGGGAGGCCTAATGGTAGAGACAAAATTTATAGATTTCTGTGGTCAGATCATACTCTACTGGTCCCACAATGTACATCAACAAATTAATATTGTATGGATGTCATTTCAAAGTCTCCTAAAGACGAGAGTCATTATTGAAGCCATTAGAAGCACAGATGGTTCAAACTATATGCAGATATTCATACTTGCATTTTTGCATTATAGCTGGGTTTTTTTTTTCTGTTGAACTGTAATGAATTGTCTCATAATCTATTCCATCTTCTTGCCATTAGCAGGCTTTGAATGTTCACAAATAGGAGCAAAGAACTCATTTTCCAGAGCTTTAATCACACAAAGAGGGAATGCCTAATTCTCTAAATGAAATGGTCTGTGATCACTGAAGCAGAGATTTAATATATCACGGCAAATTAGGTAGATTTTAATAAATTACTTATCTCCCTGAATACTTTACATATGCTTAAGAAGGAACATAGCCTGTTTGCAAACAGTGAAAACCCAAGCCTATAAAAATCCTTTGAAGAAAATGACAAATAAAAAAGTAAATTAAAAAATGAAATGCATTATATCCTAGACCTCTAGAGACAATTCCTTTGCAGCATTGATTCACAGCTCCATTAAAAATATCAATTAAATCCTTCAGTGAGACTGGGTAAAAGCTAGAAAATTAACTTTCTGAGCTGCTTTTTGAGGATCTGGTTATCCAGATACACCCCAGCATTGTACCAGCTTGATGTAAATTTAAAAAATGATAAAAAGATACCTCTTTCATGTCTAACTAAGCATATCAGAATTCGAGTCAGACTTTTAATAATTTCTAAGTCGTAAGCTAAGTTTTCAAAGTATAAATTTCATGTATATACACACACACACACACACACACACACACACACACATATATGTATCTGTCTATCCCCATTTTATATACACACATCTCTGGATCCCATATCACCATTACAAACACAAGAAAATAATACAAACTGGAAGAACTGTAACGTTTAAGAAAGAAAAACAAAAAACTTGCAGTCATTTAATAAGTTGGTGCCAAGTCTCATTCTTTATATTTAATTGATAGAAACTGCATGCATCAAAGAAAATGCATAGTGAGCTTTAATGTGCATAAAATGGATATTAGCATTTTAAAGAGGAAGATTAACACATTAATCCAAGTAATTTTCATATATTGCTTCTAATAAAATCTTCACAGTATAAAACTCGTAATGAGGCTAATCATAGGCCTTCCATTTAGTGGGATAATTAGGGATAACATTAGGGATAAAGTATTTCTTTTTTCACAGGTTTCCTAAGACTTATCCTTTTTGCTTATTAAAAATAAAAATGGGAATTGCATTTCAATTCTTCCTATGAAAATGTTGAAAATGCAAAGACTTTCTCATGCTGTCAGGTATAAATTATTGAGAAGGTATTGCCCATTGTGGAGAACTTAAGTCCTGAGGGGTGGCAGTCATGGGAAGGAGGGAGTAGAAAAATAAACAAATGAAAAAGTATACAAAAATGGAACACATCAAGCCCAGGCCCTCCCCCTCCCAGCTTCCCATGAATTATAGATTATATACATCAGAGTAATTAGAAAAATCTCATCTAAGAGCTTTCATGTGAGCATTTACTCAGGGGTAGGAGATGCCTCTGGAGCAGTTTCTTTCAAGCCTTCAAGTCATCTCTGTATTGCTCATAGACAGACCGTAGGGCCTGGAGTGCTTCGACTGTTACCCTGAGCTTGCCAATACTTCCGCCATCTGCTCTTGCATCAAAAACTAGGGAGAAAATAGCAGAAAAGTGTTAATATCATTCAACAGACTTTTTTCAGGTAGGCTAACTGGAATAGTAGTTGAAAGATGAAAACAGCTCTATGCAAGTCCAAAGTTCATTGGCATCTCAGAAATCTAAAAATTAAAGCATGTCATATTTGTATGAAGATACCCATTTTAGATGTATTGCATGTATATATATATATATATACATATATTGCTTGCAGAGTTAAGACTAATGATCTAATCCTGAAGTTTACCTAGAGAATAGGCTGTAGGACAACAATTCCCACACAGAATCAGCATTTCTAAGCTGGGAAGAAATCAAAAGTCTAGAACGGATCGATACAACAATGAAAAATTTGTTCTAACATACATGTTAGTAACATATTTCAGAATGGCAAACCACTCTAAAGAAGTTACATGATAATAATTTAGATTGGTTATTTATCTTTCTAAGGAAAACATTCCATTTTAAAATAGATTATATGTGAAATTAGAAAAAGTCAAAATGGCAGACTCTGGATCTTAAGGTCTATGGATTGGCTTTTAGGGTCCATGAACTGATGCTGAAGGAAAGTAGATGTAAAATTTTGAGTGGGTGTGGGCTTTTCTTGGAAGGCAGGCACGGTTTTCAGTGGTTACCAATGGCAGACTGTTTGTCAGAAGCCCTGGGCTTTGTCTGAGCTTAGTGGTGGTGGCTGGATGGGATGCTGATTCTCTTTGTGGGACCCCATTCCTCTGTGGACAATGATACTTGCCAATGACTCAAGGCCAGAATCCTGGACTGTGTAAGTTGGATAGCACTTATGAGTCTATAGAGTTTCCATTTAAATTCCTTGTGGTTTACCTTGAACTTTTAGTGTATGTGTGTGTGTATTTATGAATTTGTTTACTTCTAAGAAAACTGTAAGGAACCTTCAAACAGAATTGGGTTAATAAAGATTTAGATGGAGAAATGAGCTGGCAGAGAGAGAGCAGGACACAAGTGGTCCCGAGCTTATTCCCTGAGTTTTCACTTCTTCTTTGGGACTTCTCACTTCTATGTTTGGCACAGAACAAAGCATTAAAATCCTGATCTGACCAGTGTTTAATTTTCTGACTTTCCTAAAACATGGCTACAACCGCTGTCTATGTCCGCTCAGTATGGTCCTGTGTGGTCTTGCAGAATGAGAAGATGGGTTGTTAAACAGAAGAACATAATGTATAAATAGGTGATTTTGGTCATTTTTGTCAGAGTCCATTCTGGTTGTCTTTAATAGGGTTTAGGTTAATATTTTAATCCTCTCTTTTTCTTTTGTGCCTGTAGAAGAATTAGTGACTAAACAAACCATGTACATCTTTTCCAGAGATGGCTCTACTAACTTAATAAATGAAGCTAGCACTCAGCATCATTTTTCCATTTATTGTGTGAAGGTCAGACTATCCCTGATTATGATTTTTAAAAATTATGATTCATTAAGTGTAATTCCTTCAGTATGTTCTAAATA
>JAVSCE010010381.1:0-207811 GCA_032199065.1 Smutsia gigantea
CAGGACAGGCAAGGAGGGCAGTGTGGGCCACTGCTGGGGATATGATTTTTGCACGGCCTTGAGTGCCAGGAAGGGGGTCATGACTGCTTCAAGGATCAGTATGGAGCCACTGCAGGATCTTGAGCAGGGGAGTGTCATGAAGAAAATCTACATTCGGGGGATAGTAGTTCTAAGGGCAGACCGAGTCTGGACCTTCTGTAGCAGTAAACACTGTGGCAGCTTAACCGATGCCTGGTGCCATCTCCCTGGCCTCCCGTGCAATGAGAGGGCATGACCTGACCGGGCAGGCAGTGGGCTGTAAAGCCCTCCATCCCACTGCAGCCTAGCAGGACAGGGTCCTGGCACCAGGGTGGAGGGACTGGACTGGCGGTGATGGGGAGGCCCTGCATACACACTGACTGACCTGACTTTCACACACAGGGTCCTCCCGGGCCACAGGGCCCCCCAGGGCCACCAGGGACCCCCGGAGCCAAGGTTAGTACGCATGTAGCTGTGTGGCCCCCCAGGCCCTTTGTCTGCAGGGCACTCCTCCCCTCTCCTGTCTGCTAATGTCCCCTTTGCCTCTCTTCCCCCACATCCTGGCCTGCCTTCTGGGAGCTCAGAGAACATGGCCCTGCTCCATCCTAACCAGGCTGGATACCTTCTTCTAGCCCCTAGCTACTCCCTAGGAAGCTTCATTCACACATGTAAACCCATAAATCAGTCCCTCATGACATCACAAAGTCCTGTAGATTACACAGCCATTCCTATAGCCTATCCTCATACTTGGCTCAGAAGAAAGAGCCCAAGACTTTGAAATCAGGTGTGGTCTAGTCCCAGCTTTCGTCCATGGGCTGTGTGGCCTGGAACAAGTCATTTAACCCTCCAAGCCTCAACCTCTAGATCTGTAACCTACTAGCCTGTAGATAATAGCCCTGGGCTGCATCTGCCCTAGGGACTGAGGAAATGGAGGAGAGCAGGGGGCTGGTGCTGGCACAGAGCTGGGCACCCAGTGGTCACTTTCCTGGGGATCCAACTTCAGGGACCCCACCTGGGGACAGTGCCCTGGTCGGGAGAGGCAGCCCAGCCACAAATCCCTCTTGGGGGACACAGGAACCCTCTCTCACTGTCTGTTACCTTTCAGGGTGAGCTCGGATTGCCTGGTGCCCCAGGAATTGATGGAGAGAAGGTCTCTGGGCCTTTCATTTCCTTGGTGATGTTGGTGCCTGTGTGTGTGTGTGCGTGCGTGTGTGTGTGTGTGTGTGTGTGTGTGTGTGTGTGTGTAAGGGCCTCGGGCAGCTGCTCACTCTGGCAGGTGAGGTGAGTTGTGAAGTTTAAATAATCCTGTGTGGAAAACACCTGGAATAGTGCCTGGTGCAGTGCGGCAAAGGAGTCTTCCAGTGTTAGTCATGGTATTACTGTCATTGTTAGTATTACTGTGTGAGCCTACAAAGTCACAGCAGTGTCCTGGGTGTCACCTGATGGTCGTGGGCCTGTCTTTAGCCCTGAGGGCCCGAGTGTGGCCCCCCCTGGACATATGCAGTTGGTTGCAGGAGGGATGCAGCGATGGGAAGGGCGGCTGGGTGGCTGGTTGGTTCTATATGGGTGTTGGGAGCTCCTAAGATGTGAGCACAGGTGGCTGTCCAGTCCCACCCAACCAGCACCACTGGGGGCAGTGGGGCAGGCGTAGGGGCCCTCCCTGTCTCCACCCAGGTCCCTCAGTGCATCTGCCACCTCAACTGGAGGCGGGGACCCACAAGGAGGAAGTGAGGGTCTGGCCCAGCCAGGACTAAGTTCTGGGGACCCAGCAGGGTGAGGAAGGGAGGATGCCTACTGAGCCCACTGACCCCTTGTTCTTGTGGCTTCCAGGGTCCCAAAGGACCAAAAGGGGACCCAGGAGAGGCCGGGCCACGTGGACCCAAAGGGGAAGCAGGCGAGATGGGTCTGTCGGGCCTCCCGGTAGGTGGCTGAGCATGCCCTGCCCTACTTGCCCACACACAGCCCGAGACAGACACGTGCTCACCGCAGCATCTGCTGGGGACTGGGGCCTGCAGGCTCAGCCCAGCCAGGGTCACCAGGCCTTGGAAAGGAAGCTCTGGCCTCCAACCCCATGTGGCTCAGACTCTCAGCTTCTGTTTCCTCTCCCATAGAAGGACCTGCCACCTGCCTCCCAAGGCTTCTGCAAAGCTGAAATCAAGGAGGCCTTGCCAGGTGGAAGCGAGTCAGCAAGCAGTTAGGCTGCAGGCTCTGCCTGCCCGAGTTTGCCTCCTGCCCCATCTTCTACTGACTCCGGGGCCCTGCCCAAGGGTCCTCAGCTCTAAATAGAGGGTGAAATACCCACGTTGTAGAGGCACACAGACCACTGAGAATGGTGGCTGGCAGGTGGTAAATACCCCGTCACTGTCTGTGTGTTCTTACGGCTGCTCTGGGCCTTGTCTGGAGGAGCTTTGGCAGTAAGCGTCTCCCAGGCGCTACCACTTCACAGCCACTATCCATCCAGCCAGAGAGGTGGTGTCGGGTTTTGAATCCTGGTCTTTGCTTCCAGAGCCCCTGGTCACCCGCCCTGCCCCCGGGAAGCAGTTTCACAGCGGTTAATGTGCTCTCTAAATGCCCACTGTGCAGCTCTGGGCCATGATTTGGTGAACGCTGTTGGAAGCTGCTGCAGGGAGTCCTGCAGGGAAGGGAGCTGTGGGTGCCTGTGCTGCCAGACACCAAGGGCTGAATGCCATCCTGTCCTGCAGGGCGCTGACGGCCCCAAGGGGGAGAAGGGAGAGCCTGCATCCGACAAACTAAAGGAGAGCCTGGTAAGGGGGCTGCGGAGGACTGGGGTCTCCCCGCACCACCCAGCCCCGCCGGCTGGAGCCCTGAGCCTCAGGCCAGAAGGGCCGCCTGGCGGAGCAGACCCAGGCAGTGGGGAGGGGAGAGGTGGGAGAGCCTCAGCTACACCTTCCACCTGAGGCCCATCCCCTGGGCCCCCACCAGGCGGTGCCCTCCTGGGGGCAGGAAGGAGTCTCGGCCCAGTGGCTCAGGGTCTGGCACCTGGGAGTGCTCCCCCAACATCTGGTGAGCGCAAGAGTGAGTGGGTGAGATGGGCCAGGGCAATGGTGACTAATCCACCTCTGACTCCTTCTAGGCCCAGGTCAGAGTGGAGCCGGGGCCCCCTGGCCCCCCTGGTCCCCCAGGCCCTACGGTAAGAGTGTTTGGCTTGAAGTAGCTGGGATATAAGAGGGTGGTGAGCCCAGGCCCCAGAGCTGCGCCCCAGGGGAGGAGGCACATCCTGCCAGAGGACAGAACCTAGGCTGGGCTGGGAAGCCACAGAGGTCAGGGCTACAGGACCAGTGAGTGCCCTGTAAGCCTTTCTGGCCACCCCTGGCTCTGAGGCCTGGACCCAGCCCTTGTGGCATTTATGATCTGCTCTCTCCTTCTCCAGGGCCTTCAGGGAATCCAGGGTCCCAAGGTGAGTTCTGGGGCATAGGTGGAAACCCCCCTAGCTCACTGCAAACTCACAGCCTGGACACTTCCAGAAAGCCTGCCTAATGGGCAAAGTGAGGGCCCCACACTCAGCCCCGAACCAGTCCTGTGCATACTG
This sequence comes from Smutsia gigantea, assembly GCA_032199065.1. Lineage (NCBI taxonomy): Eukaryota > Metazoa > Chordata > Mammalia > Pholidota > Manidae > Smutsia > Smutsia gigantea. Next base: position 3,569 of record JAVSCE010010381.1, read on the forward strand.
AGGGCCTGAACATTCCAAATCCCGCAGAGTGAAAGTTCCCTGGTGTCCTGGGAGCTGCTGTTCTGTTCTTTCATCACCCTCTCTACCCTGGGCCCCAGACCCCTGCTTCCACCTCCTTGCCCTATGCCTCCCCTTTGCTTGCACCCTTCTCCCACCACACCCCCAGCTGTCTGTCTCTCAACTGGCTACAACCTGGACATGACATTTTGGGTTCAGTGTGTATTGCATAATGTCATGTCCTCTGCTCCTAAAACAGTGAGCGTGGCCTGCCCCATGCCCTGAACCAGGGAGTCCTTGAGACAAAACAAAAGGGCTGCTTCTGGTTCTGTTCTGTCCCAAGAACTCCCCAGATCTTATTTTTAGAAGAGGCAGCTGCTGTCAGGGAAGGGGCCCAAGGCTGGGGCTCAGAAACGCCACTGATATTCCGCCCTACCATTTCCCGGCTGTGTGGCTGGGCCTGTCCCTGCCCCTCTTGGTGCCTCTCTTTCCTCATCTGTGAAACAGGTGTGACCATAACCACCTTCCATGATCACTGAGGGAGCCCGTGTGTGGGAAAAGGTAAAATGCAAACTCCCACAGCCCATTCTGATTATTTGCACAGGAAGGAAGTTGGGAGCAGGCCCGGCAGAGCCTGCAGTCTATCCCTCGGCCCAGCACACCCCACCTCCCACTCAGGCCCCAAGCCTTCCTGTCCTGCTGTCTGGCTGACCCCTTCCCCCTGACTGATGTCTCCTCTTTGCCCCCAGGGCTTGGATGGAGCGAAGGGAGAGAAGGGTACGGCAGGCGAGAGGGGCCCCAGCGGCCTGCCTGTGAGTGTCATGAGCCTTGCCTATCCTTAGAAGCATTATTTTCTGTACCTGTCGTGCCTTTTGACCCATTCCTTTTCCATTCAGGGACCAGCTGGCCCACCAGGCCTTATTGGGCTGCCAGGAACCAAAGGAGAGAAGGTAACTGCCCTCCTTTAAAGCACTCCTAAGTATGGCTGCTATATGTCCATGGTGTCACTCAGCCATGGGGCCCAACCCCTCCACCTCACAAGTCCCAGGGCCAGAATTCAGGCTCGTGGACACTTACAAGGCTGAACTTCCCAGCGCTCCCTCCCCAGCCCCTCACATCTCTACTCTCTCTCCTCAGGGAAGACCTGGGGAGCCAGGACTAGATGTAAGTACTTCATCCTTCATGGTGATCAGGTCCCTCCTGTGTGTAGCTTCTGCCCTCACGCTGGCTGGATCTGTTTGGCTTGGATGTGACCCCCTTCCCCAGGGCTGGAACTGCAACTGAATGGTTCCCCCTGTGTCTCAATTCCAAGTCCAGTTCACAACCCAGAGTAGGTATTGATGGATGGATGGATGGATAATGGATAGATGACAAATGACGTAGGATGGGTGGGTGATGGATGGATTAATGGATGATGGATGGATTAATGGATGATAGGTGGATAGGTACATTTGTACCATGGGGTTTTAATTTATGGAGGTAACAGAATGATGACACAGAGGCCACTGCCTTTGAAAGAAGAATGTATTACATTTCCTGAGAAAAGGGGACCCACCACGCTATGCAGGGCCACATGGGGAAGCACCAGGTTTGGTTGAGAGGCAGAAAGGAGTAGAGGAAAGCCTACCCTATCGGGTTTTCCTCAAGGAAGGCAAGGCAGGCAGAGTGAACAACTTAGGACTGGAGGAATAATGGTGGATGGATGCCTGGGTGATTAACGGATGGGTGGACAGATGGAGGCATGCTTGATGGATATTGGATGGATGGTTGATAGATGATGGATGGAGGATGGATGGATGACACATTGGGACAGGAAGATGGGAAAGCAGTGAAGAACCTGCTGCAATATTCTGATGAGAGATGATGAGGCTTCAGCTACGGCAGAATTATAGGAAGAAGTAGAGGGAAAGTGTTAGCCCAGTGTTGATTGAATTAAGTGTCTTTCGGTTGCAAGAAATAGAAAACACAGTTTAAGGTGGTTTGAACTGACTCATAACTGAAAAATCCAGAGGCACACGGATCCAGGAATTAAATGTGTCCACACAACCCAGCCTCTCACACTCTCTTGTCTCTGCTTCCTCTCCCTGTGTGGGCATCATTCCAAGTTCCATGTGGTGATGAGATGGAACCAACAGCCCCAGGCCAAATCCTGGAGAATGACTATTCACTCACTGTCTACTCTGTTAGAAAGTCTCATCAAATCTCATTGACCCCACTTGGGTCAAAGCTGAAACGTCACTTAGCCACAGGAATGCAGCACACTGAATGGCCAGGCCTGATGGCATGCTGTGTCCTGGAGCTGGGGGTGGAGCCAGTGGATTGTGAGATGAGAGGGTGATTCTTAGGACAATCAGGCAGCTATTGCAAAGGGAATGGTGACCAGATACAGGGCTGCAGGGACTCTGTGTCCACCCTCTACCTAAGAAGAAATGTCACCTTGGAGAGCAGCTGTGGACACAGAAAAGAAAGAAGTCTAGCTTGAGTTTCTGTCCTGGGGAAAGTGTTCCATCAAGGAGAAGGGTTAGGAGAAGAAAACAATGCTGAATCCAGTTCAGGCCCTGGACCCAGAGAGGTAGTGGGTGACACTGAAGAGACTCCTTGCCGCCAGCAATGTGACACCTTCCTTCTTGGAGCCCTGGAGCTCAGAGTGACATCTCAAAGCCATGCCCACCTGCTGTTTCTGGCAAACCCCTGGCCTCATGTCCACTCCACCAGGCACAGCTGAAGAGGGGAGTCTTGGAAGCCTTCCCTGACTTCATACCTGGCCAGAACAGCCCCTCTCCCTGGGACTCCTGGCACCTGGTTCATACCCATGTCACTGAGCACTGATCATCAGCTTCTGTACCCCATTTCCTGCCATGTTAGACTGTGAGGGCAGTGTCACATTTGTACCATGGGGTTTTACTTTACAGAGGTAACTGAGTGATGACACAGAGGCCACTGCCTTTGAAAGTAGAATGTATTACATTTCCCGACAAAAGGGGTCCCACCATGCTAGCAGGGCCATGGGGAAGCACCAGGTTTGGTTGGGAGGCAGAGAGGAAAGCCTACCCTATTGGGTTTTCCTCAAGGAAGGCAAGGCAGGCAGAGTGAACAATTTAGGATTGGCCTGCTTAAGCAATCCTGGTGGGCTCCAGGCTATAGGGTGGTCTCTAGGGTCCTGGTACCTGGCCCTGGGATGACTTTGACCAGTGAAAGTATGGGCTTGGTGTGTGAGAGGTAGATAAAAAGGGTGGCTGAGGGGATTGGGTGGTTTGCATATGAAAGGCATGCTCCCAGACTGGCTCTTTGTTATTTTTAAGAATTGGCTACCCCTGAGAAGGACAGACTCTCCCCAACCAGAAAATTCTTTAAGATACAGAAATACAAAACATAAAAGGAGGAAATAAGTCAAATCTGTTTCTCTGTGCCCAACATCCAGCCCATAGCTCAGTTCCTAATAGATTCTTAGAAATGTTGGTTGGACAGATGGATGGACTGGTGGGTGGGCGTACAAGAGATTGTACCAAAGGTAGAGAACATCTTGGTCCGTCAAAGATGGTGACTAAATGTCCGTGGGTCTCTGTTCCCAGCCAAGCCTGGGCGGGTGCTAGCTGTATCTGTGACATGAGGGAAAGCCCTTGCTAGCAGCTCTGCCTGAGGGCTTTTGTCCAGAGACACCAAAACTGGTATACTGCAGAGGAAGCCAAATCATGCCTCTCCCCAAATCAGCCTCGCACCCAGCATACTGTCATCTGGGGTGGGCTGGGCCAGCTTGCACCATGAATATGCAGGGAGGAAGGGGTGGCTTAGACGGGAGAGGAGCAGAGATGAGGAGGTAACAGGAGCAAACTTCACTCATTTTCGGGTTTAACCTTCATTCCCTTTGTCAGGGTTTCCCTGGACCCCGAGGAGAGAAAGGTGACAGGAGCGAGCGTGGAGAGAAGGTGGGGTGGTGGGAAAGGATGTGGGGGGCAAGGAGCGGTAGCAGAGAGAAGGGGAGAGGGTTGAGGCCGGGTGAGGGCGGCAGGGCAGGGGCCATCTCTGTGGGAGGCGTGGGAGGGGTCCTGGGCCCAGGAGCCATGGCCATACCACTATACCCGTACTTGCGCAGGGGGAGCGAGGTGTCCCCGGCCGGAAAGGCGTGAAGGGCCAGAAGGGCGAGCCAGGACCGCCAGGCCTGGACCAGCCGTGTCCTGTGGTATGTGTTACGTGTCCCAGCAGGCTGCGAACCCCAACCCAGGTCTTTGCCAATATCTTCCTGTCCTCAGAGCCCAGTGGCAAGTCCCAGAGACCACGCTGACCCCACCCTGGGGTGCCACATGCTGGGGCCACTATTGATGTCACTGCAGTCACAGAGGCTCCTCTTTCTCTAGTCCTGATTCCCCCACCCTGTGGGCCTGGCTGGGGGACCCACCCCCCTCTAGAGATGGAGGCCTGGTTGGGGGCAGAGTCCATTTGCCAGGATCATGCCCTCTTTACTCAGCCTCCTTGTCCTGGATGGCGGTTGGCAAACCCTCGCCTATCTCCCTGGGTGTTTGTGCCATCTGACCATCTGGACCTGGAAGAGGCTCTGCTGGGTGGTGGGTGCACCACCCTGCCTACATCGCCTCCATGCCCTGGAGCAGCCCCCCATGCTCCCCACAGCCTTCCTCCTTTTCTGCCTCCCACAACAGCCTGATGGCCACCAGACCACAATTCAGTCCTTTTTCCAGAAGATAGGGAGGAATCACATATCAAACTCTTCCATGGAATCTCAGAAAAGACAGAAGAAATCAGAATAGCTGAGTTTCCATACTAAAATTGACCAGACTGTCAAGGGCCAACCCTTCCATGAGGTGTGCATCCACCTTCCAAAGGGGGTCAGAGCCGGGGGTCCCAGGGGCCCAGTCCTCTGTCCCTTGGTCTTCTCATCCATGCAATGAAAAAAAGACGTGAGAGGTAGAGCAGAAAGCATGTCCGAAAGCACCAGGACAGCAAGGGGGACAAGGTGGCCCGGCCTCACAGTGCTAGGCCCTGGGCCAAGACTTCCCTCCCAGTCATTCAGCCTTCCTCTTTGAAACAGGAGAATCCTAAACGCGGAGGCAAGCAAGGGGCGCCAGGCCCCAGGGGCCTGGCAAGGGGCAGTGCGGTACGCAGTCTGGCCTGCTGTGTGCTGTGCTGGGCATTGCAGGCTGCCCGTGCCCATGCTGCGCCCTGACCCTTCCTGCACCCTGCCTCTCTACCCTGCTCCCTCTGGCCCCCAGCCTGTGCCCCCGATGGATGCATGGGAGCTCCGGGGCCTGTGCTCCCGCATGTCTTGAGTGTGCTTCCAGAGTGCGGTGTTCTCCCCCCTGGGCCCCCCGGGGGCCCTCTAGGCTAAAGCCTCAGTCAGCCTTTGTCCCTCTCCAGCCCCCCCCCTCCCCAGGCCACTTGAGGATATCTGCCCCCCCCGACTTATGTCTGATTCTTGGTACCTCCAGACACCCCATACCCCTCCACCCCCACCCTGCTCCGTTTCTACCCTGACGGCCTCAGCCCACCCTGTCTGCCACTCAGATCCAGCTACAGGGACCAGGCCAGGCCAGAGGGGGACCCCACTTCCTGGACTGTCCTTCAAACACTCTTAGAGATACGCCTGAAAGCTCACAGGCTCCCAGTGTAAAGGGCCAGAGCCACTGTCACCGATGCCAGGCAGGAAGCCAGCCTGCTCCCTGGCAGGGCCAGGGCCAGGGCCAGCACTCCAGCGTCCTGGTTCTGCCCACTGCATGCTTGTCTCATCAGAGACACTCGGAACAAGTCCCAGTAAGGGCCCATCATGTTCTGTGACCCGGCTACCCAGCTGGACAGGGCAGGCATCCAGGCACTGCCTCAGTGGAGTCCAGTGAGCCCGCAGGGCAGCTCTCTGGGCTGCACCCTCCTACAGCTAGGGCCGGAGTATGTGGGGTGTACAGAGCTGACCGGCCACCTAGCCCCATCACTGAAACCTTTTCCTTTGCAGGGCCCTGATGGGCTGCCTGTGCCTGGCTGCTGGCATAAGGTATTTTGCAGGGAAGACCCTCCAGGCAGGCTGGGAGGTGGGGGCAGCCTTGGGGACAAGGTGTTTGCAGCAACCGTGCTGTGACTGAATAGCCAGGTTTCCCATGATGACCCTGTTTTTGCCTCTCCCATCGTGTGGCCCAAGGCTTGGTGCTGTGGTCCTGGGAGATTGTGTGAAGCCCACCCCGTTGGTCCTGTAGGGCTCATTCAGAATCTGACCCAGGCAGTGCAAAGCCATCAGCATCCTCTGGAACTTCCGTACTTCCCAACAGGGCTGGAAGCCAGGAGCCCAGATGAGGCCTGGGGACACACTTCCTTCCAGGGGAATGGGGGGCGGGGAACTGCCCACACCAAGGGAGGGGCTCTGGGGCTTCACAGCCTCCTCCTCACCTTCAGCTTTTCCTTCTTTTCCAGTGATCCCAGCATCCAGCTCACAACCTATACAGATCCGTGTGGATGTTTTTAATTTTTGTAAAAACAAAACAGTAATATATTGATCTTTTTTCACGGGATGCACCATCTGTGGACTTTTTAACATTTGAGTCGGCCTGGCCCAGCCCTGGAATGATCGGCATGTGAAGCAGGCAGGAAAGGACACATGCCGATCAGGGAGAATTGTGTACTTCACGGGCACCTGCAGGGCTTGGCTTTCCCTGGAAGGAGACGAAGGTGAAAGTGCCTGGCTCAGGAGAGGCTGCAAAGACGCCTGCCAGCTTGGCCCTCGGTCACCTGATTAGCAGAGAGAATCTGGCCACCCCACTGCCCTGCAAGAGCCTGTCCCTGAAGCTCCAGAGCCCCTGGAGCCCACCTCATCCAAAAAGGCAAGGGCTTGGACAGCAAATGCAGCTGCTCCCAGCTTCTCTGGCCTCTGGCCTCAGCCACAGTCAGCTTCGCCCCCCGCCCCTCCCCCCGGCCCCAGGACCCTCTGGGTACTGGATTCACCAGGGCAGGACAAGACTCCTGCCCTGCACTGGCCGCAGGATGCTGGAAGCTGTGGGAAGCACCCCAGGTGGGTCTAGTCCCCGCCAAGTTCAGTAGGCCTCCAGAAGCCAGCCTGCCCCGAGAACACATGTCCTCTGGCCAGGAGTAGATGCCAAGCCCTGTGATTGCCACCACATGGACCCAGGGTGCCCTGTGATCTCTAAGTCTGGAGGACAGTGGGTCCTCGATGGGAGTGGCTGCTGCTCCCTGTCCCCATGCCACCCAGAGCAGAGATGTGATGGGACTTCGCCAGCCCAAGGAGACGTGCCTCCAGCTCTGAGTTTGGGTCTCACAGGCTGCAAGTGTCCCATGCAGAACTGTCCAGCCTGCCAGAAATGGTGCTCTGTGCGAGCTGTGAGACAAAGAGAGCCTCAGGGCTGGTACCTGGCTGGCCTCGGCATGGGCCTGCAACCTAAGCAGCCGGTGCGCTAAGGAGAGGCATCCCCACCTCTGTCCGACAAGCGTTCCCAGCCACCAGCTCCAGCCCAGCTACTTGCCTCCCTTCTGTGTAGATGGATGTCGCTGAGTGTAATAAACCACACATGTGTGTCCTGGTGTGCCTGTCCTTGCAGACCGCCCCTGAGCACCTCTGGAGAGGTTCCAGCCTCGATGTCCTAGCTGGATGGAGAAGGACAAGGGGACCCTCCCTGAGTTAGAGCCACCCAGAAACCAAGGGAAGTAGTTCAAGGACAGGGCAAGGATGGGGTTTGGAGTCAGAAAGACAGAATCAAGGTCTGGCCCTGCCATATACCAGCTGAGCCCTCTGTCCAGTCACGCATGTGTACTCCTCTGATCCAGTGACTGCTGCCTAACAAATAACCCCAAAAGTGTTCCTTAGAACAATGACCCTTTCTACTTCTCTCTTACGGTTCTGGGGGGAATGAGCTCGGCTGGGTGGTTATTGCTCAAGCCCTCCCCTCCACACCTGGTGGCTGATGCTGGCTGTCAGCGGGGAAACGGGCTCTGAGGGATTAGTCACCTGCCCAGGGATAGGGTGGCAGGCTTGGGAATGGACCTGGACCTTTGCATATCCTCCTATTTGTCTTCCTGAAATTGCTTGGCAGGGCATGGAGTCTGCTAAGCAGTGCTGTGATGCTAGATGACTGGCAGGCAGACCGTCATGGGGGTAGAAGCCACACGGGGCCCATCCTCTAGACTTCGGAGGGGGTCTCTTTCCTACTCCTTTGGAAAGGACAAGGCCATTTGTAGCCCACTGCTGCCTCCTTGTGGCCTCATACCATGTATCCTCAGGTCTGCAAACTTCAAAATTTTAGAGCCTGTGGATTCCTCAAGAGCTTTGGGGTAGGAGACTCTAGATGAGTGGTGAATAACTTGCCTCAGACCCCAGCTGTGACACGGGGATGCTCTGCCTCACAGCTGAGCCCCAAGGACTAAGGGCCTCACGTCTCCCTGACACAAAAGACAGCTCTGCCTCAAACTAGCCCCTTCTAGAAGACAGCCCCACTCTGTGCCATGGCAGCTAAACTAATGACAAGGATTACTTTTCCCTTTTGCCAATGATTCTGAGGCCTGAGAGGAATGGGCCTACCCAGGTCTCCCTCCTCCTGACCCCTAGGATAATGCTAGAAATGCATTGCCACTGAGGGTTGCCAACATGATTGAGGGGCACTGGTGGCATTCAGTGAGCAGAGCCAGAGAGAGCAAACATCTGAAACACACGGACAGTACTGCCCAACGATGAATCATCTCCCTGCCTGAATTCAGAAACACCATGCCCTGGGTTCAAATCTTGGCTCCGCCACTTCCCATCCCCTGCGCTCTTGGCCTCTGACGGCACCTTAAAGGCCGGCATGAGATGACAGAGGAGTGCTTAGCATGGGGCCATAGGAAGGAGGAGTGGGCCTGTGTGAGCCGGAGGAAGGGAGGATTCCTGGTGTTGTCCTGTCCCAAAGATGGGTCCCAAACAGGACTCCCAGACTCCTTCCACTGCACGCATGTGCACACACACACGAAGCACATGTTACATTAACTTTACATTCACCTTATTCAGCAAGAAACTCCATTCAGTTTGAGAAGATGAATAAGTTCTGTAGATGGATGGTGGTGATGGATGCACAACGTGAACATACTTAACGCCACTAACCTATACTCTTTAAAGCAGTTAAAATGGTAAATTTTACATTATGTATATATTACCACGTATGTATATTGTTAAAGAACTCCAATGTTCTTTAATAAATGTCAAGCATTTTACAGTTGTTTGAAGGAAAACCGGAAGAAATTAGTGAGAGAGCAAGCAAAGGGTTGAGAATCATGAAAAGGTGACAGAAGGAAGGACAGCAGGAGTCTCCCCTTCTCCAGCTTGACCCCAACTCAGGCTATCATCAAAGCCAGTCCCCAGGACCCCACCCCAGGAGGGGTTCTCTCTCTGCTATCCCGACTTCCCAGCCCCTTGGGGGCGATTTCTTCTCACTCACTGGGCTGGGAGTCAGGCAGATCCAAGTCCAGCCTTGGCTGTGCACTTGCTGTGTGTCTGGAGGCAAAGCCGTTTCCCTTTCTGGGCCTCAGTTTCCCGGCCACTGTAAGGTTCAGGCAACTCTCTTCCTGCGGAAACACTGCAAGATTGTCTTAGCGTCGGTGTATCTCATGTTCACCCAGCCTGGCGTCCAGTAGGAGTCGTGCTGCCCTAATGAGGTAGGGCAGGGACATGGGACAAGCATGGTGATTAACTTTTCCTGCCTATGATGAAAAATGTTGAGATATAAACAGTATAGTAAGAACAGGAGGGACCCCAATCTTAGGCTAAGATTCCATTTTAAAAAGAGAGTTGAGAAGATTCCTAACACAGTCTCTGGTAATCAGACAATAACCCAACAGCCTATCTTAAGGCAGAGCAAGTAGCCCTAACTGATATGTCCCCATTACTTGAGGGTAACCACCATCTTGAAGAATAGGATAAAAAAAACATCCCTTGTGCTGGTTTTTTAGCAGAATTAGCTGGAGGACTGCTAATAAAGGAAAGGAGACATGGTGTCTCTCACCAGAGGTAAGCACCTTGAGACCATAAGCGAAGCCTACAGCCAACAACCTCCCCTCTGCCCTTTGTATTCTTGAAAGCCTTAAAAGACAGAATCCCCAAACTTTCAGCGTGCCTTCTGAGGATGCCCACACTTTCCTTTAAGTGTATACTTTCAAATAAAGCTTTCTCACTGCTCAGATTATTACGCTTTGTCTCTTTGCTATTTCACTTTATTTCCAAGTCTTCACTCTGTGTCCACTTTACTCCTAATATGTAGGAAGGGGTGCAAAAGAGTTCAGATTTGGGCCTGCATGTTTCTGTCACCTGGGTAACCGCCACGGAACTGCCGCTGGGCGATCTGCCCTTAGTAACCTGCCTAAAATCTCCTTTCTTTGGGAAGTTCTCAGAACATAATCTTACTCCATCCTGTACTCCGTGGCTCCCCCAAATCCTGGAGTGGTAGAGGCTAGCCCCCATGCCGTGCATATCCAAGTGGACACAGGATGCCTGGTGACCCTGGCTTCAGGAGCTGGCAAGGGAATCTGCCCTAAGCCAAAAACTTTCCCTCTGCACTTTCCTATTCTCTGCTGACTGCAAGGCAGCTGCCATTCCCTGATGCTCTTGCTTTAATGAAGTCCTTCCTTGCCTACCCTCGTCTGACCTGTTCGAGAATTCTTTCTCGCCCAGAGTCAAGAACCCTCCCCCAACCACGTTGAGGTTTCTCCTAGTGCTTCACCTCATGAACTGGGAGAGACCTCCCCAGGCGCAGCTGCCCGGCAACACTGGAGTGGTGCTCGCGACCTCCTCAGCGCCAGCGGTGGCCCTACCCGCTCCTTTTGCCCTCTGGCTGCTGCTCCTCGGGGCTGAAGCCCCAGGTCCGGCCCCCGCGTCGACAGTCGCTTCTCGTACCCTGAGGTCCCTGCTGCGCACCAGGCCCGGGCTGGGCGCCTCCTGTCTTAGGAACGAGGAAGGCGACTCAGAGACTGAATCAGCCCCAAGCTAGAGCCCCGCTGGGGCGCGGGAGCAGCGGCCAGGCTACCCGCGAACCTCCCGGGGGAGGGACACTGAAGGGGCCGGAAGGGCGAGGCCCAAGGTGCCCACTGGGACCAGGCCGCAGACCTAGCTCAGCGAGGCGAGCACAGAACAGGCCCCCGCACTGGGATTTCCCAGGAGCGGCGCGGGGGCGGAGAGCTGCCCCGATCGCGGACCGAGTCACTGAGCACACGCCCAGAGCGCCCGTGGGGGCGGGGCCCGCGGGGCCGACGGGAGCCCGGGCGCGGGGGCGGGGCTTCGAGGCCGGGCGCGCAGGAGGCCTCCCGGGTGCGTCCCCGCGCGTCTGCGGCTCAGCGTCATGGCCGCCGACCGGCGCGGGAAAGCCGCGACCCTGGCCCTGAGACGGCGGCTGCTCAGGTACCGCGACGGCGGCGCGCGCGCGCACGCACTCCCGGCGAGAGCCGCGGCCCCGGGTTGCCAGCCCCGCCCCGGACCCTCTGACTCGTGTCCGCCCCGCGGCAGCAGACGCCGCGGCCGCGGCTGCCTGGCTGCTGGCAGCTTTTGCTCGGGAGGGGTGGGGGGAAGGCCTCGGCCCGGCAGGAGGAGAGCGTCGCCAGTGGCGACTCCTGAGAGGCCCAGAAAGGGACTGAAAGTTACCGAGGCGGGGTGGGGATTTGGGGCAACCTTGGAGAAAGTCTGCCCGAGACCTGTGAGCGGGCTCTCGTGGGCCGTGAGGCAGCCTCTGGCGGGAGCTTGGGGCTGGCACGCAGCAGGGCCGCTGGGCTGGCAAGGAACATTTAAGGGTGAGAGCCAGGCACCAGTGGGGGTGCCCTCCCTCACATCCATCCCGGCAAAGGGGCTGCCTTAAGGAGCGCGCGCGGATCGAGGCAGCCACCTTTTCCCGAGATCCAAGGGACTCATGTGGGCGCGTGCTGAAATGGGTGAGGCCACCAAGACCTCAAAATAGTGGCCTTAGAAAGTTTTAGCAACTTCACCCCTTTCTTTCTTTCTAACCACCTGTGTTGTGGGGGGACTGGAAGCAGGGAAGCAACACGGTGCCTTTCAAGCTTTTGTCCCTTCCAGAAACTGGAAAGGGCTGGGAGTCTGTGGTGGATGGACTTCCTCAGATCTTCAGACATGGCTGTCCACTCCTTGCCTGTTTCCCCAGCTCTTCCTGCAGACTCTTTTTTCCTGAGGATCCTATTAAGATTGTCCGGGGCCAAGGGCAGTACATGTACGATGAACAGGGTGCAGAATACATCGATTGCATCAACAATGTGGCTCACGGTTAGTGTCACACCTGGGGCTGGTAGGGGAGGGGAGGGGCCCAGGCTGAGAACCTGGCCCAGGGGTGATCCTGAGGTGGCCGAGAGGTGTGGGGAACTTGGATTTTTCTGAGCAGAGCAGTCCCAGTCTTTCTGGTGTGAGAAGTTTCCAAGCTGTAGCTGTGCTAAACTGGGCAGGAGTCAGGGGCATAGGTCTGGGGTCCACTCCACTTTCGACTGATGGCGAGCTCAGAGAGCAGCATCTGGCCAGCTGTGAGCAGCAACACAGAAGGGCCCTGGCCGAGTACTGGCGGTCATGACAGGGATTCAGCCCAGTGCCCATCTCAGGTGCTGGGCAAGGAAGCTGAAGTAGGAATTCAGTTAGGCAGATGAAAGGAAATGGAGCCCACAACTCAGCAGATGAACTGGAGATTAAAAGCAGGCTCTAGTCCCAGACTGCCTGAGTTCATATCCCCTGTCCTCCATTTACTTTGTGATCTTGGGAAGTTACTTAATTCTCTGTGCCTGTCTGCTCATCTGCAAAACAGACATGACAATACTAGGTGCCCACCTCAAGGTGTTCTGGACAATTAGGTGAATTAGTTCAAGTAACTTGGTCTGTATGTACTGGCATGGGGTGAGCTCTCAGCGTGTGTTCACTGTGAAAATGCCCCCGCCATCTCCCTCCACTGAATCTCCTCTGACCAGGGTTATGGGTCAGGCTGGGGGAGGCCTGGTGGGATTAGCGGAGGGGAACCAGCCTAGTGATGGATGTGGCACTTTTCCAGTGGGACACTGCCACCCTCTCGTGGTCCATGCAGCACATGAACAGAATCAAGTGCTCAACACCAATAGCCGATACCTGCACGACAACATCGTGGATTATGCGCAGAGGCTGTCAGAGACCCTGCCGGAGAAGCTCTGTGTGTTTTATTTCCTGAATTCTGGGTAAGTGGACTGCAGCCAGCCCCTGGAGGAGAGTGAGAGAGCAAAGAAGAGAGTTGCTCACATGGGCACAGTGTAGTATAGCCCACTGATTGTGGACATTGGGAGAGACGGCCCTCAGTGGGCCAGGTGTCTGCACTTCCCAGTGAGGGCCCTGTTGCTTTACTCTGTGGGTCCAGTTTCCTGGCCTCTTAGTAAGGGATACCTTTTCGAACTGTTGGGACCTTTCAAAGGTAATGTGTTCTTTTATTTCTTCCTTATGAATACACAGGCCTAGCTGGGGGCTACAACCAAGACCCCTGCCCTCAGGTTGCTCAGTAAGGAACAGAAACATCAGGTGATTCTTCACAGAAACCCAAAATGACCAAGAGGGACCATCATCTGGAGGAAAAGTACAGGGTATAAGTACTCAGAGAAGCTGTGGGGAGCCCTCTTCTGCTCTGAGAGGGCCAGGGGGTGCTCCCCATGGGAGTGATGGTAGGCTTGGGGCTGACCAGGAGATAGCTAGATGAGGAGGAGGGAAGGGTGCCACCCGTGCCATCCTGAGTGTTGTCAAGGTTGTCACCACACACAACAGCCTGTATGAAGACCTTGCAGCAGGAAAGGTCCCAGCACCCCTGAACACTTGAGGACCTGAGAGAAGGCCAGTGGGGCAGGGAAAGGGTGGGAGCTGACACAAGGGAGAGAGGCAGAGCCTTATCAGCCAGGTGAGGAATCTGTATCCTAAGAGCATTAGGAACTATCAGAGGGTTTTAATCAGGCAAAATGTCATCAGGACTGGGAATGGCCACCCTTAGGCACCAGCTCAGTGGCCAGGTGATGGGCCAGTAGTAGTTCTCTGGGAGTGGCAGTGGAGACAGACAGCCCAGCATGCCTGGGAGAGAACATCGCAATAACAGTAGGCCATGGCATTTGGATCCCAGTAATGATTATTACCGTCATCATTGCTCTTTATGCAGCACATGCCTCACTCCCCCTGGTAATTTCTAGGAGGTGGGATTTTCCACCCGCGTTTACAGATGAGGAAACAGCAGTTCAGAGACAGGAACTAGCTTGTCCAGGGTCATGCATGTAGGAAGTGGCTAAGCCAGAACCAGAGCCTCCAGGAAAAGGCAGACTGCTGGGCTCACGAGTCGCAGTTCCCTCAGCAGGGGAGGATGGGACATTCTCTGGCTTGCTCCACCACGTTGACTCTGAATTCCAGTGACTCCATGTTCTCTTTGCTGCCATGGTCTGGCTCTGTCTCTCAGCAATGTTGACAGTTACCACTCTTTCTGGAAATGCCTTTAGGCTTGCTTCAAGGGCCCTGCATGCTCCAAGTTTTCCGCCAGCTCTGGCTACTCCTCCTCTGTCTCCTTTGCCAATTCTTACCCCTCTGTTCCTCAGGGCTGGTCCTGGGGCATTGTCCTCTGAGCTCTCTCCCTGCATGATCTCATCCATTCCCATGGGCTTACATATCATCCACGTGCCGGCCACTCCCAAATTTGTGTCTCAAGCCCAGATGCTTCCCCTTTGCTCCAGCCAAAAGGTTCTAACCACCCACTTGACTTCTGGAACATCTCTACCTTCACGTGTCCAAAACACAATCGAGAGTTGATTATCTTCTGACAGCACCTGCTGTGGGACCGTGGCACTGACTGTCCCTGACATTGCTGGGCGCCTATCCAGAGCTTCCGAAACGGATACCCCCCAACTACCACCCACACTCTATCTCGCCTCATGGATGCAGTTCCATCTGCATCTCTGCTCAAGGCAGAAGTGCCCCTCCCAGCCCTGCATGACGCGCCTCATCCACCTGCAGGCGGTCTCCCACCTCTGTCTACCTCTCCATCCCCATGACCACCACCTGCTCTCACCTATGTGTCCTTCTCAAATGGGAGCTGAATCATGTCCCTTCTCTGATTAAAACTTTTCAGTAGCTTTGCATGGCACTGAGGAGAAAACATGGCTCCTTCTAAGACCCTGTGGATGAGGCCCCCACGTGTCCACGTGTCCGCCACTCCGTCTCCCACGCTGCCCCAGCCTCCCTTTTCCTGTCTTGGTTCTGTGAGCTCACCAAGCTCTTTTCCTCCACAGGGCCTTTGAGTGTGCTTCTTACTCTGCCTAGAAACTTCTCCTCCGAGGACTCAGTGCAATTGTTATCTCCTCATAGAGTTCTTCCCTGACCCCTGTGTTAATCACCCCCATCACAAAAGGCCACATACTGGGAGACCTAAACCACACAGAAGTATTTTCTCACAATCCTGGAGGCCGGAATCCAAGATCAAGTTGTCGGCAGGTTTGGTTTCTTTGAGGCTTCTCCCCTTGGTTTGAGGTAGCCACCTTCTTGCTGTGTCTTCACATGGCCTTTCTTCTGTGCATGCATGCCCCTTGTGTCTCTGTGTGTCCAAATTTCCTCTTCTACGAATAGCAGTCAGATTGGATTAGGGCCCCACATGATGGCCTCATTTTAACTTACTTCTTTAAAGGTCTCCAAACATGGTCACATGTTGAAGTACTAGGGGTTACAGCTGCAACATGAATTTTGGGGGACACAGTTCAGCCCGTAACTCCCACTTATCTAAGATAGGGTCATGTCTGATCATTTCGGAGCATGTATCAAAATGACTGCTCATTTTTTGTGTTTTGGCTTTCATGACATACTAGAATATAAGTTTCAGGAGGGCCAGAGGCTGTTTTACTTACTATTTTTGCCCCCAGACCCTAGCACAGAGAAGGTGCTTAATACATTTTTACCAAACAAATAGCAAATGACTCAATGAATGGTGTCCAGAGAATCTTTCTGCTGCTGGCAGGGCCCCCTGCTCCCTCCACGTCTCTCTGTAGGACACAGGTACCCAGGGGGAATGCTGTGGACAGCTGTCTGAACAGAGCACACCTTTTCTATTGTAGGTCAGAAGCCAATGACTTGGCCCTGAGGATGGCCCGCCAGTACACGGGACACTGGGATGTGGTGGTGTTAGATCAGTAAGTGCCAGTTCCTGAAACCTAGGCCTGTCGCTTGCTTGGGGGTCTGTGAGGCTCTCGGTTGGGTGCCTTGGGCAGGAAGGATGAGGGGCATGGGCTATTGGAGGGAAGCATGAGGGCCTGGTCACAGAGACACCCCACACCCACAGTTCTTTCCCCCAGGCCTCTCTTCTGGACAGGCACTTCTGGGGAGCAGGATGCTTTTTAAGGTAGTGGCAGTTAGTCCCAAAGTTTAGGTGTCAAAAGTATTCCAACAGTAGCTCCCTCTATAGGATCTGCTGTGCACAAGACCCAGGCCCAGGGTTAGATCTTTATGCCATGTCGGATTCACTCATTACAACCCAGAAGCAGAAGCCCCCAACTTTCCAGAGGAGAGACCTGAACCCAGGAGGGTCACTGGTGAGCCACTGTGATGAGGTAGAAAGCAGCCTGGCAGGAACTCCTGCTGACTCCAAGGCCCATGTTCCTTCCCAGCCCTGAGACTCCAGGGCTTAGTCAGAAGGGTTGGTCTTCCCTGTGTGTTCCCCAAGGTGGGGAAACAGTTATCAGGGCCAGGCCAGGGAGTACGTGCCACCCGGGCCTGAGACCACCCTCCCTTCTCTACCCCAGTGCTTACCACGGTCACCTGAGCTCCCTGATTGACATCAGTCCCTACAAGTTCCGGGACCTGGATGGCCAGAAGGAATGGGTCCATGTGGTAAGCACTGCCCAAGTGGGCAGCAGGTTGGTGCTTGCCCCCCAGCCTGGGTGACACACTACTGCCCCTTCCCACAGGCACCTCTCCCTGACACCTACCGGGGCCCCTACCGGGAGGACCACCCCAATCCAGCTGTGGCCTATGCCAACGAGGTGAAACGTGTGGTCAGCAGTGCACAGGAAAAGGGCAGGAAGGTAACTGCATCTGCATGGGTCCAGTGAATCGAACAGTGAATGTCATTCTTCTGTTACCAGCCCAGTGCCAGATACTGAGAGGGATGGGAACCAGGGCCCACCCACCCTTTGGAAATCTAGTCGGGGGCTAAGTGCCCAGAGAGGGTTTATATAGAGGTATGTCATAGGTAATACAAGGGTCCAGGGGCCCAGGCTGCCCCTGTCAGGTGTAAGGAGGGTCCTTTGAGGAGGTGCTACCTGATTGTAGTATATAAGCAGAGTAGGAGTGAGCTGCTCAAGATGGGATGCAGAGTAGAAGAGAAAAGTCTTCCTACACTGCCGGGGCCTGCCGGCAGGAGTCAAACAGTTCCTGAGTGGGGGCGTCGGGCTGTATATACAAGATGACAGGAGGGCAAACTGTCTGGTGCAGAATGCAGAATGCCAAGAAGCTTTATTCTGGCATGGCTTATATACACATGAATTGCCTATAGATTAGATGCACACACCCTTCTCAAGGACCTCAATCCAACCACCTAAGTATTGACCACAGATCAATACAATGGGACATTAATCGAATACTTAAGTCACATACACCTGGGGGCATCTGGTCCAGGTGGCTGGCCTTGAGATAAGACCTCCCTGCATTCCTGAGATACTTGTTCCTGGAATTTAGGAAACACTTCAAGGTTTCTTTCAGAGTCAGGCCCGGTTCAGGCCTTAGATGGAGACTAGGCACAAAAACACAGTCAGTCGTGTCCTGTACTCTTGCTCCTTCCGTCCCAACCGCTCTCCACACTACACAGAAGGGCAGCCTGCGCAGCAGGGAGAAGCCACACAGCATGGGGCCGAGCTGAGCAGAGGAGATGAGCCTTGAGGGGCAGGCAGGACCCATGTGCCAAAGGACCACCAGCTCCATGCTGAGAGGCTGAGGCTGTGGCAGCCTTTGAAAGGTGTTAAGGGAGAGAGTAATAAGACCAGGGAGTGCATTGGAATGGGGCCAGCCTGAGGGCAGGTGACAAGAGGCCTGGCCCAGGGCAGTGCTGGGGCAAAGACAGAAGACGTGTGCACCCTGGAGGAGCAGTGGCCTTGGGGACCGGAGAGAGCAGGTGGTTGGTATGAGGGCTCTCTGGAAGGCTTCACTGAAGAGTGACAGCCACACACTGGATGTACAGTACCACGAGGCCAGAGCAGTTGGCAGAGCCAGGTGACAGGAGCCTGGCCAGTGCATTTCACATGCTCTGCACCCACTTATATAAGACCAGAAAAGAAACTGCTCCAGAGGCAGCAGGGGTGAAGGACCGGCTTCCCACCCCCTCAGCCCTTCCTTCATCCCAGCAGTGGCCTCTGAATCAGCTCCAAGGTAGTACAGAGTTCAGAAGTCATGGCTGTAAGCAAAAGGGGTCATCAGAGGGTCTTAAATGGAACCTGATGAGCTCAGGTTCCAGGTTGAGGCATCATGCTGGTGTCCAGAGGAGGGTGGGCTGGAAGAGGCATCTGGTTAGAAGACATCTGCAGGAGGCGAAGGCAGGCCTGCCGGGAGGCACGGGTATGTGGTTGGGGAGGAGTGGACACAGGGTAGGGAGAGACAGAGTCGGAGGCTGTGCTGACCGAAGGATGAAGCGAGGGCTGGGCCATGGGTGGGAGCACAATCTGTTCTCTGCGGGAGGGATGGCATCACCAGATGAGGATAAGGAGGAAACAGACTTACAGGGGGAAAATCAGGCTTATGGGCAAATTCATCTTGGGCATCCTAGGGACAAGGGCTCTGGAGGCATCCAGGTGGTAAGAGTTGGTTTGAACCTGAACAGAAACTGAGTCACAGACCTCAGATGTGTTGTGGAGCCCAAAGTAGGGGCCTAGCACTGCCGTTAACTCATCCTGCCTGGAGCCAGCACTGAGCAGCATTAGCAGGACACACATAGCTTGCCACTCCACACCTCCACGCTGGTGTTGCCTGTGCCCATCTCGCCCACAGATTGCAGCATTCTTCGCAGAGTCTCTACCCAGCGTGGGAGGGCAGATTGTTCCCCCAGCTGGCTACTTTCCGGAAGTGGCAGAGTGAGTAGCTGGGAGGGGCTGCCCATGATGGGTTTCCCAGCCTTTGTTCCAAATTCAAACCTCAGCCTGACCTGTCTGTCAGAATTTTCAGACAAAGCCCCTGAAGAAATAGTGGTCCTGAGAAGGGAGCCAACTGCCTAAGGGCCCAACCTCAATGCTGGCAGGGCCAAGCTTCAAAGTCCCAAGACCTCACAGCTCCTGGCCTGATCCCTCTTACTGCAGCCCCCGTCAGCCATCTGTCCTCTGCCACAGGCACATCCACAAGGCTGGAGGGGTCTTTGTCGCAGATGAGATTCAGGTGGGCTTTGGCCGTGTAGGCAAGCACTTCTGGGCCTTCCAGCTCCAGGGAGAAGACTTTGTCCCCGACATTGTCACCATGGGCAAGTCCATTGGCAATGGCCACCCTGTAGCCTGTGTGGCCACAACCCAAGCTGTGGCGAGGGCATTTGAGTCCACCGGCGTAGAGTACTTCAACACGGTGAGTGAAGGCCCCTGGGCAAGGGAGCACCGTGGGTTCTGTGAGGCCCCCAACAATCCGCTTGTTGTTAATGAGCAGAGGCCACAGGCCTAGTACTGTGCCCAGCACAAAGATTTCTATGCTCTCCTTACAGGGGGTTACCACAGGTCAGTGGGAAGAACACACAAAACCTCTAAAAATTAGCATCAATCCAAAAGGTGTTATAAGAGATCATGGCTTATAAAATACATAGAAAGCATACAAGAGGCCCTCTCCCTTCTAGCAGAAGCTGCCTGCCATGTGCTAGGCCACACGCCAGGTGCTGGAGCCAGAGCTGACTAAGATGCAGGAAGAGCTGGCTCTTTTTGGTGTTGAAGGGTTTGGGAGCAGAATTCCCATGGCAGTGGGAGCTTAGAGGAGGGCATCGTTCCCTGTCCTTGGGTTCAAGGTTGAGAGCTTTCACTAAATGAAGTGGATCCCGTGTGTTCCACAGCATGCTTGGTGGTGCCGAGAGCAGTTGCATGGGGGGTGAGGATAGTGTGATGTCACCAGGGGCTTCGTTGTAAAGAGCTGAGGTGTCTGAACTGATCTGAGGGCAGTGAGGGGCCTTAGAAGGGTTTAAATCAGGGAGAGATGAGGACTGAAATACACTTTAGAAGGATCTCAATGTAGAGAAAGAACTAGCAGTAGGGAGACTGGGCCAGGCAAAAGAGGAGAAGGCCCAAATCTGGGTTCAGGCCATAGGGAAGAATAGTAAGGGAGTTGAGGGGAGGACTTCATTGTGACTTCCCAAAAAAGAGCCAGTTTGAATCGGGGCCTGAGCATGTGGATGGTCGAGAGTTGGGAGAGAAAGTCGTTAAGGGTGAGGCTGGTGCTTTCAGCAAACTGTCACTCTATGCCAGCTGCCATGGAGGCACAGACTCTGCCCTAGACAAGTTAATGTCTGGGCAGACAGACAGACACCTGATCACAGGGTGTGGAGGAGGGCCTAGAGGAGGGAGTGGGTTCACAGTGCTCTGAGAGCACAAGGGAGGCTAGGGCAGCAAGGCTGGAAGAGGGGCGAGTGGGAGGCCTGGTGTGCATGGGAGGCTGACGAGAGCTGAGTCTGGCAGGATAGAAGAATTAGCCCTGTAAGGAGGAAGAGTGGTGTTGTTACATGAACAACCCAGTTGCATGATCCTGATTTTTGTGTCTTTCTTCATTTAACTTGAAGTGATCAGGTCATATAATCCTCGTTCATGAAAGACTCATCTGTCCCTTATCTCATCTTTTAGTCAATCAGTTAATCAGTTACTTTTATTAACATTATAAGCACCCAAGAAGCCATCATCCCAAAGAGTGAGGACCTTGACAATATCCTGCATCTGTCCTCATGGTCACCCCCAATTCCCTGCCTTTGCCTCCCCCCTCAGGTAGCCATCGCTATGAATCCCACATTCATTATTTATTCTAGCTGTGTCTTCGTTTTATAAGAAGTGTATCATGCTGTGTGTACTCTGGAGATTTGTTTTTCCCACCTGTCCTCATACAGGCAGACCTCATTTTACTGTGCTTTGATTTACTGCATTTGGCAACCCTGCATCCAGCAAGTCTGTTGGAACCAGTTTTCTGACAGGATTTGCTCACTTAGTGTCTCTGTGTCACATTTTGGTGATTCTTGCAATGTTTCAAACTTTTTCAGTATTTGTTATGGTGACCTATGGTCAGTAAATACAACTTGCTGAAAGCTCAGATAATGGTTAGCATTTTTTAGCAATAAAGTGTTTTTTTAATTAAGACATGTACATTGTGTTTTAGATACAATACCGCACGCTTAGACTACAGTAGAGTGTAAACATAACTTTTATATTCACTGGAAACCAAAAAATACATTTGACTTGCTTTATTGCAATGTTTGTTTTATTGCAATATTCTGGAAACTCACAAAATCTCTGAGGTATGTTTGTATTACTAAGAATCATCCATATTGCTTGTCACTGGAGTTGTTTTGTTTTGACTGCCATATCCCATTGTATAAATGTACCTTGCCTTATTTGTCCATTATGGTTGATGTGCTTTGAGGATGTTCCCACGATTTTTGCTATTATGAACAGTGCGGCTGTGAACAATTTTTACAAATCTCTGTTGTACATGTGTAAGAGTTTTTCTTAGGAATATACCTAAGAGTGTAATTGCTGAGTCATAGGGTTTGTCTTCACTCTCCATTTTAAGAGGGAGTGACACCTGTTTTCCAAAGTAGTTCACAAGTTAACACTCCACTAACAGTGTGTAGGAGATTCTGTAGGTCTGCATCCTCTTCAACACCTTTTAATTTTTTGCCCATGTGTGGGGTATAAAATGATAGCCTCTCAAATCAGGGAATCGTTTCATATGCCATTCCCTGATTTCAAATTATGTGAAACATCTCTTCATGTTTACTCGCCATGTGTTTTCTCTTTTGTGAAATGCATGTTTTTAATTCGGCCTATTTTTTGAATGAGCTACTAATGCTTTTCTTATTCATTTGTGGGAGTTGTGTGTCTATTGTATGTATGAGTATGCGTGTCTGTGTGTATATGCATTTGTGTGTGTATACATAAACAGACTCACACAAATATATATCATTGCTGCTGGTGTATAAAATAAGGCCTTTTTTATTAATCTTTTATCAGCCTTCTTGCTAAACTCTTCTATTATTTCTAATAATTTAAAGGTGGATCTCTTTTTTTGTTTTTTGTTTTGTTTTTCCTATGTAAAAAATAGTATCTCCACTGGGTGAAACTTCCAATACATAATTGAAAACAAATGGTAACAGTGGCCATATCTGTCCATCTAGGAATGATGTTTGGTCTAGATTTTTATTTTATCTTTTATTTTTTTATCTTTAAATTTATTTTTAGTTTGTTATATATATTTTTTTATTCATTTATTTACATTTATTACATGTATGAGTTAAGAAAATTTCCTTCTGTTCCTTACTAAGATATTTTATTATGAATAGAATTGTATCCTGTGCTGTGTTTTTTTGGTGCATCTATATAAGTAATTTTTTTCTCTTTTATTCTATTAATATGGTAAATTATATTATAAATTTTTCTAATATTAAACCATTTTTGCATACCTGGGACAAATCCAACTTAGATCTGGAACATTATCATTTTCATACATTACTTCTTTATAGTTTTTTATAATTTTTGTACATATTTTTAGGAGTAAAATGTGACATCTTTTTTTTCTTATAATGTCTGGTTTTGGTATCTGGGTTATACCAGCCTTGTAATTGAATTGGGAAGTATTTCTTCTTTCACTTTTACATAAAATTGAGATGATCTGTTCTTTGAAAGTTTGGTAACTGCCTATAAAATCATCTGGGCTTTGTGTTTTCTTTATGTGAAGGTACTTAATTGCTCCTTCAATTTCTTTAAAAGTTATATAAGCCTCTGCAAGCTTTTTATTTCTTCTTGTGTTAGTTATGGCAGGTTGTATTTTCCTAGGAGTTTGTCTTTTTCATCCAGGTGCTAAAAATTGTTGACATATCGTATTAGTACTTTCCTAATATCTTTAAAATCTTTATCATTATTTTCACTTTTCATATGCAATATTGTGCTTTCTCTTTTCCTCATTTTCTTTCCCTCTGCTTTCTTTGGGGTTTCTTCTGTTCTCATTTCTTAAGATGGATATTTAAATGTTTTCTCTATTAATAAAAATACTTAAACCTATAAATTTCCCTCAAAGCACAACTTTCATTGTATCCCACAAATTTCAATATATAGTGTTCCATTTCACCAGGGTCCTAAAAATGTGATCCAGACCCTGAGGATCTCTAAGGCCCTTGTCAGGGATCTGCAAAATAAAAACTACTTTGATGATAATACCTAACATGTTATTTGCCTTTTTCACTCTCATCCTCTCACAATTATACAGTGGGGTGTACCAGAGGCTACATAGCTATGAGAAATAAATACATAGCTGCAATGGATATGAGAATCCAACTGTCTTCTATTAGGCCAGACATTTAGGACATTTGCAAACACAAACAAGGACACTTCTAATTTTCTTGTAAGTATACTTATTTTTCATGATAATATTTTTCATAAACATATCATATTTCATAAATATACACAATGGGTTATTTTTAAATGGCATATTTAAAATTAATGTGTTTCAAATTTCTCAGTTTTAATTTCTTCTATACAACAAATATTAATAGGTATAACCCATATAAACAAAATTCTTTGGGTTCCTTGATAATTTTTGAGAGAGTAAAGGGATTCTAAGACCAAAAGTTTGAGAATCACTGCATTACCATTCAGTTCTAGGTTTTTCAAATTTTTTTATTATTAATGTCTAATAACACTGCAGTCAAAGGTCATGTCTTTGTGATACTTAGTCTTTTGATACTTTTTCTGTAAAGTGTATTTTACAGGTGATCTGGTACTTGCTTGTTCTACATGTCCTTAAGAAAATGTGTTATCTAAATGTTATTTGCAGAACTCTGTAAATGTCTGTTAGCTCATATTCGTGCTGGATTGTTTTCTTCTACTTAACCTGTTATTAATTGAGAAGTGTATGTGGAAATCTCATACTATGATGAACAATTTTTCCCCATAATGCTGTCAATTTTTGCTTCATATATTTTGAGGGTATTAGTATACACATATTTTTTATTTGTCAATGTTCATTAGGAATTGAAACTTTTTTTTAATTGAGGTACAGTTAACATATTAGTTTCAGGTGTATTACATAATGATTCAATATTGGTATATATTCCCGAATTATCACTATAATATGTCTAGTTAACACCCATCACCACACTATTACAATTCTTTTCCTTGTGATGGGAACTTTAATAGTATTATTAACTATAGTCGCCATGCTGTATGTACATTATATTCCTAGGACTTATTTATTTTGTAACTGGAAGTTTGTACCCTTTGACCATCCTTCACCCATTTTGCCCACTGCACACTCTCCCCCGACCTCCATCTCTGGTAATCAGCAATCTGTTCTCTGTATCTAAAAGTTCAGTTTTCTTGTTTGGTTTTGTTCATTTTAGATTCCCCATACAAGTGGGATCATACAGTATTTCTTTCTCTGACTTATTTCATTTAGCAGAATGCCTTCAATGTCCATCCATGTCGTTGCAAATGGTAGGATTTCTTTGTGCTTTTTATGGCTGAATAATATTCCATTGCATGCATATATACCACGTTTTCTTTATCCGTTTATCTGTCGCTGAACACTTAGATTGCTTCCATATCTGGACTATTATTAATAGTGCTGATCTGTGAATGGGGGTGCAGATATTTCTCTGCAATAGCGTTTTCATTTTTTTTCAGATAAATACCCAGAAGTAGGATTGCTGGGTCATATGGTAGTTCTGGTTTTCATTTTTTTGAGAAACCTCCATACTGTTTTCCATAGTGGCTGCACCAATTTACATTCCCACCAGCAGGGCATGAAGAGTTCCCTTTTTTCCACATCCTGCCAACACTTGCTATTTTTTGTCTTTTTGATTAATAGCCATTCTTAAATAGATATGAGGTGATATCTCATTGTGGTTTGGATTTGCATGTCCCTGATGATTAGTAATGAGCACCTTTTCATGTACCTGTTGGCCATCTATATGTCTCCTTTGGAAAATGTCTGTTCAGATTTTTACCTATTTTTTATTCATATTGGGTTTTTTTTTTTTTGTTATTGAGTTTTATGAATTTTTAATGTACTTTGGATATTAGGTCCTTATCAGATCTAAGATTTGCAAATGTCTTGCTCCATTAAGTAAGTTGCCTTTTCTTGACAGTTTACTGTGCAGAAGCTTTTTAGTCCCACTTGTTTATTTTTACTTTTGTTGCTTTTACATCTGGTATCAAATCCAAAACACTGTTGCCAAGACTAATGTGAATACCGCCTATGTTTTGTTCTAGGAGTTCTATGGTTTCAGGTCTTACATTCAAGTCCTTAATCTACTTTGAGTTATTTTTGTGTGTAGTATAAAAATAGTGACCCAGTTTGATTATTTTGCATAGTTGTCAAGGAATTAAATCTTTTATCCTATAGGGTAATATTTTCCATTCCTAACAATGGTTTTGGTTTTGTTTTACACTTTATTTTTTATCTGTTATTAAAGAACTACTTTAGCTTTCTTTTGGCTATAAGTTGCCTGATACTTTTTTTTTTTTTTACCCTTCCACTTCCAACCTTTGTGTGAAGTCATGCTTTAGGTGTGTTTCTTTTAACCAGCATATACCTAGATTTTGTTTTTTGTCCAGGTCTGTTAATATTTGACTTTAAAGTGATGACTTCAGACAATTTAAATATAACATAACTATTGATCTATTTAGACCTGTTGCTAACATCTTAATTTATAACTTTAGTTTATCATACTTCCCTGTTTTAAATCCTTCCCAGTATTTCATCCCAAGTTATTTTCTTTTTTTCCTCACAGTAAAGTAATATTTAATGCAGTTTACATACTTGTGTCTTATCATAAGGTCACTCCCTTCCTAGTACTTCATCTGTTTTATGGCTCAAGATAACTCTCTGTCCCTTGTTTTTGCTTGGCTGATTATCTCCCTCTGAACTGTATAATACACAAGTATACTCTGTCCCTAGCTTCTTTCTTACTACATAGCATGGCACCTACCTGTGTTCTCATGACTCTGGCCCTTTATTTATTTATTTATTTTTCTTTCTGGAATATAGTTGATATATGATATTATACTGGTTTCATATGCCAAATTGTTTTCGCTGTTAAGTCTTTATGTTGCAACCTTGTGAGTTCTTATGTGCCTAAGAGATTTTTCACTAGGCCCTCATATATAAATATTTTAGCTAAATATGATATCTAGGTCCTAGTTATTTTCCTTCAGTGCTTTAAAATTATATTCCATTGTCAACCTTATATCCAGTGTTGCTGTTGAAAAAGCTGAATCACTGATTCCCTTTTGATTGAGATATAATTCACATGCCATAGAATTTACTCTTTCAAATAAATACAAAACCAGTGATTTCAAAGTCAAGTACACTTGAGTGATTTTCAGCATACTCACAAGTCATGCAATCATCACCACTGTCTTAATGCAGAACATTTTTTTCATCCCCCAAAGCAACTGCATGACCATTAGCAGTCACACCCCATCACCTTCTTTCTACAAGTCCTGGCAATCACTCTTTCTGGCTCCATGGATTTGCCTATTCTCTCTCTTTTCTTTTTTTTGGTGTGTGTGTGGGGAGATAATTCTATAAATATGTTTATTCATCTAATAACTGAATTTCAAAATACATGAAACAAAAATTTGTAAAACTACAAAGAATAATGTACAAATAAAGTCATAAATTACAATACCATTGTCTAAATAATTAACCTAAAGAGTTGTCAGTAAAGACATGGAGATTTCTTATTGAAGTATGGTTGATATACAGTAATACTGGCTTCAGATGTACAGCATAGTAATTAGACAATTACATATGTTACTGATGCTCATCATGGTAACTGCAGGATTTGCCTGTTCTTGACATTTCATTTAATCACAAAGTGTGACCTCTGTGTCAGACTCCCGTGTATATGTTTTCGTATGGAAATATATTTTCAGTTCTATTGCGTATATACCTATGAGTGGAAATGCTGGGTCATATGGCAACACTAGGTTTAACTTTTTGAGGAGTGACAAACTTTTTCCAAGCAGCTGTACCATTTAACATGCCCAGAAATGTATGAGGGTTCCAACTTCTCCATATCCTTACCATTATTTATTATTTGCTGTCTTTTATTATAGCCATCTTGGCTTTTTTTTTTTTGCTGAGTCTTAAGATTTCTATATATCATACATCACCCTTATTAGATATATAATTTTTAAATATCTTCTCCCATTTTCTGAGTTGTCTTTTCACGTTCATGTTAGTCCTTTGAAGCCCAAGTTTTTAATTTTGATGAAGTCCAATTTATTTTTTCTTTGGTTGCTTGTACTTTGGAGTCATATCTGACAAACCATTGCCACTCAGAAGTAATAAAGACTTACACCTTTGTTTTTTTCTAAGAGTTATGTAGTTTTAGCTTTTACATTTAGGTCTGATCTATTTTTTTTTTATTAAGGTATCATTGATATACACTCTTATGAAGGTTTCACAAGAAAAGCAATGTGTTGCTACATTCACCCATATTATTGAGTCCCACCGCCATACCCCATTGCAGTCACTGTCCATCAGTGTAGTAAGATGCCTCAGAGTCAATTCTTGTCTTCTCTGTGCTACACTGTCTTCCCCATGATCCCCACCCCTTTGGTAACCATTAATCCCTTCTTGGAGTCTGTGAGTCGGCTGCTATTTTGTTCCTTTGGTTTTGATTCGTTGTTATACTCCACAAATGAGGGAAATCATTTGGTATTTGTCTTACTCTACCTGACTTATTTCAGTGAGCATAATACCCTTTAGCTCCATCCATGTTGATGCAAGTGGTAGGATTTGTTTCTTATGGCTGAGAAGTATTCCACTGTGTATATGTACCACATCTTCTTTATCCATTCATCTACTGATGGACACACTAAGGTCGCTTCCATATCTTGGCTATTGAAAATAGTGCTGCAGTACACATAGGGGTGCATATGTCTTTTTGAATCTGAGATCTTGCTTTCTTTGAGTAAATTCCTAGGAGTGGAATTCCCAGGTCAAATGGTATTTCTATTTTCATTTCTTTGATGAACGTTCACATTGCTTGCCACAATGGTTGAACTAGTTTACATTCCCACCAGCAGTGTAGAAGGGTTCCCCTTTCTCCGAATCCTCACCAGCATTTGTTGTTCCTAGTCTTTTCTATGTTGGCCATCCTAACTGGTGTGAGGTGATATCTCATTGTGGTTTTAATTTCATTTCCCTGATAATTAGCAATGTAGAGCATCTATTCATGGGCCTGTTGGCCATCTGAATTTCTTCTTTGGAGAAGTGTCTGTTCATATCCTCCACCCATTTTTTAATCAGGTTATTGCTTTTTGGTAGTTGAAGCATGTGAGTTCTTTATATATTTTGGAGGTTAACCCCTTGTCAGATAAGTCATTTACAAATCTATTCTCCCATACTATAGGATGCCTTTTTGTTCTGCTGATGGTGTCCTTTGCTGTACAGAAGCTTTTTAGCTTTATGTAGTCCCATGTGTTCATTTTTTATTTTGTTTCCCTTGCCCAAGGAGATGGGTTCAGGAAAAAGTTGTTCACGTTTATATTCAAGAGATTTTTTTCTGTTTTCTTCTAAGGTTATATGATTTTATGAATTAACATTCAGGTCTTTGATCCATTTTGAGTTTACTTTTCTGTATGGAGTTAGACAGTAATCCAGTTTCATTCTCTTGGATGTAACTGTCCAGTTTTGCCAACACCAGTTGTTGAAGAGGCTATCATTTCCCCATTGTATATCCATGGCTCCTTTATTGTATATTAATTCACCATATAAGCTTAGGTTTATATCCAGACTCTCTATTCTGTTCCATTGATCTCTGGGTCTGTTCTGTGACAGTACCAAATTGTCTGGATTACTGTGGCTTTGTAATAGAGCTTGAAGTCAGACAGCATAATCCCCCCAGCTTTATTCTTCCTTCGCAGGATTGCTTTGGCTATTCGAGGTCTTTTGTGGTTCCACATGAATTTTATAACTATTTGTTCTAGTTCATTAAAGAATGCTGTTGGTATTTTGAGAGGGATTGCATTGTACCTGTAGATTACTTTAGACACGATGGCCATCTTGACAATATTAATTCTTCCTATCCATGAGCATAGGATGTATTTCCATTTATTGGTATCTTCTTTAATTTCTCTCATGAGTGTCTTGTAGTTTTCAGGGTACAGGTCTTTCAGTTCCTTGGTTAGGTTTATTCCTAGGTATTTTATTCTTTTTGATGCAATGGTGAATGGAATTGTTTTCCTGATTTCTCTTTCTACTAGTTGATCATTACTGTATAGGAATGCAACAGATTTCTGTGTATTAATTTTGTATCCTGCAACTTTGCTGAATTCAGATATTAGTTCTAGTAGTTTAGGGGTGGATTCTTTTTTTTTAATAGTTTATTTTGGTATCATTAATCTACAATTACATGTGCAATATTATGGTGATTAAACTACACCTTTCATCAGGTCCCCCCCCACCAACCCCATTACAGTCACTGTCCTTCAGCGTAGTGAGATGCTATAGAGTCACTACTTGTCTTCTCTGAGTTGTAGAGCCCTCCCCGTGCCCCCCCAACATTACATCTGCTAATCGTAATGTGCCTTTATCCCCCTTGTCCCTCCCTTCCCACCCTCCTCCCCAGTCCCTTTCCCTTTGGTAACTATTAGTCCATTCTTGGGTTCTGTGAGTCTGCTGCTGTTTTGTTCCTTCAGTTTTTTTCTTTGTTCTTATACTCCACATATGAGTGAAATCATTTGGTACTTGTCTTTTTTGGCTTGGCTTATTTCACTGAGCATAATACTCTCTAGCTCCATCCATGCTGTTGCAAATGGTAGGATTTGTTTTCTTCTTATCGCAGAATAATATTCCATTGTGTATATGTACCACATCTTCTTTATCCATTCATCTACTGATGGACACCTAGATTTCTTCCATTTCTTGGCTATTGTAAATAGTGCTGTGATAAACATAGGGGTGCATCTGTCCTTTTCAAATTGGGCTGCTGCATTCTTAGGGTAAATTCCTAGGAGTGGAATTCCTGGGTCAAAAGGTATTTCTATTTTGAGTTTTTTGAGGAACCTCCATACTGCTTTCCACAATGGTTGAACTAATTTGCATTCCCACCAGCAGTGTAGGAGGGTTCCCTTTTCTCCACATCCTCGCCAACATTTGTTGTTGTTTGTGTTTTGGATGTTGGCCATCCTCACTGGTGTGAGGTGATATCTCATTGTGGTTTTAATCTGCATTTCTCTGATGATTAGTAATGTGGAGCATCTTTTCATGTGCCTGTTGGCCATCTGAATTTCTTCTTTAGAGAAGTGTCTATTCATGTCCTCTGCCCATTTCTTCATTGGATTATTTACTTTATGTTTGTTGAGGTGCATGAGTTCTTTATATATTTTGGGTGTCAACCCCTTATCAGATACGTCATTTATGAATATATTCTCTCATACTGTAGGATGTCTTTGTGTTCTTCTGATGGTGTCGTTTGCTGTACAAAAGCTTTTCAGCTTGATATAGTCCCACTTGTTCATTTTTGCTTTTGTTTCCCTTGCTCGGGGAGATATGTTCATAAAGAAGTTACCAATGTTTATGTCTAAGAAATTTTTGCCTATGTTTTTTTCTAAGAGTTTTATGGTTTCATGACTTACATTCAAGTCTTTGATCCATTTTGAGTTGACTTTTGTGTATGGGGTTAGACAGTAGTCCAGTTTCATTCTCTTACATGTAGCTGTCCAGTTTTGCCAACACCAGCTGCTGAAGAGGCTGTCATCTCCCCATTGTATATCCAAGGCTCCTTTATCAAATATTAGTTGACTGTCTATGTTTGGGTTAATGTTTGGATTTTCTATTCTGTTCCACTGGTCTGTGGGTCTGTTTTTGTGCCAATACCAAATTGTCTTGATTACTGTGGCTTTGTAGTAGAGCTTGAAGTCAGGGAGCGTAATTCCCCCTGTTTTATTCCTCCTTCTCAGGATTGCTTTGGCTATTCGGGGTCTTTTGTGGTTCCATATGAATTTTAGAATTATTTGTTCCAGTTCATTGAAGAAAGCTGTTGGTATTTTGATAGGGATTGCATTGAATCTGTAGATTGCTTTAGGTAGTATAGCCATTTTGACAATATTTATTCTTCCTAGCCAAGAGCATGGGATGCATTTCCATTTGTTAGTGTCCTCTTTAATTTCTCTTAGGAGTATCTTGTAGTTTTCAGAGTACAGGTCTTTCACTTCCTTCGTTAGGTATATTCCTAGGTATTTTATTCTTTTTGATGCAATTGTGAATGGAATTGTTTTTCTGATTTCTCTTTCTGTTAGTTCATCATTAGTATATAGGAAAGCAACAGATTTCTGTGTGTTAATTTTGTATCCTGCAACTTTGCTGAATTCAGATATTAGTTCTAGTAGTTTTGGAGTGGAGTCTTTAGGGTTTTCATGTACAGTATCATGTCATCTGCAAATAGTGACAGTTTGACTTCTTCTTTACCAATCTGGATGCCTTATATGTCTTTGTTTTGTCTGATTACCGTGGCTAGGACCTCCAGTACTATGTTGAATAACAGTGGAGAGAGTGGGCATCCCTGTCTTGTTCCCGATCTTAGGCGAAAAGCTTTCAGCTTCTCGCTGTTAAGTATGATGTTAGCTGTGGGTTTGTCATATATGGCCTTTATGATGTTGAGGTACTTGCCCTCTATACCCATTTTGTTGAGAGTTGTAATCAGGAATGGATGCTGAATTTTGTCAAATGCTTTTTCAGCATCTATGGAGATGATCTTGTGGTTTTTGTTCTCTTTTTGTTGATGTGGTGGATGATGTTGATGGAATTTCGAATGTTGTACCACCCTTGCATCCCTGGGATGAATCTCACTTGATCATGGTGTATGATCCTCTTGATGTATTTCTGAGTTCGGTTTGCTAATATTTCGTTGAGTATTTCTGCATCTACGTTCATCAGGGATATTGGTCTGTAGTTTTCTTTTTTGGTGACGTCTTTGCCAGGTTTTGGTATTAGAGTGATGCTAGCTTCATAGAATGAGTTTGGAAGTATTCCCTCCTCTTCTATTTTTTGAAAACTAAGGAGAACAGGTGTTATTTCTTCTCTATATGTCTGGTAGAATTCCAAGATGAATCCATCTGGTCCTGGGGTTTGGTTCTTGGGTAGTTTTTTGATTACCGCTTCAATTTCGTTGCTGGTGATTGGTCTATTTAGTTTTTCTGTTTCTTGTTTGGTCAGTTTTGGAACGTTGTATTTTTCTAAGAAGTTGTCCATTTCTTCTAGGTTTTCCAGCTTGTTAGCATATAGATTCTCATAATATTCTCTTATAATTCTTTGTATTTCTGTGGGGTCCGTCGTTATTTTTCCTTTCTCATTTCTGATTCTGTTTATGTGTGTAGATTCTCTTTTTCTCTTAATGAGTCTGGCTAGGGGTTTATCTATTTTGTTTATTTTTTCAAAGAACCAGCTCTTGGTTTCATTGATTTTTTCTATTGTTTTATTCTTCTCAATTTTATTTATTTCTTCTCTAATCTTTATTATGTCCCTCCTTCTGGTGACTTTGGGCCTCATTTGTTCTTCTTTTTCCAATTTCAGTAATTGTGTCTTTAGACTATTCATTTGGGAATGTTCTTCCTTCTTTAAATAGGCCTGGATTGCAATATACTTTCCTCTTAGAACTGCCTTTGCTGCGTCCCACAGAAGTTGTGGCTTTGTGTTGTTGTTGTCATTAGTCTCCATATATTCTTTGATTTCTGTTTTGATTTGGTCATTAACCCATTGATTAATTAGGAGAATTTTGTTAAGTCTCCATGTATTTGTGAGCCTTTTTGATTTCTTTCTAAAATTTATTTCTAGTTTTATACCTTGATGATCTGAGAAGTTTGTTGGTAGAATTTCAATATTTTTTACTTTACTGAGGTTCTTTTTGTGGCCTAGTATGTGGTCTATTTTGGAAAATGTTCCATGTGCATTTGAGAAGAATGTGTATCCTGTTGCTTTTGGGTGGAGAGTTCTGTAGATGTCTGTTAGGTCCATCTGTTCTAGTGTGTTGTTCAGTGCCTCTGTGTCTTTACTTATTTTCTGTCTGGCTGATCTGTCCTTTGGAGTGAGTGGTGTGTTGAAGTCAGCTAAAATGTATCCATTGCTCTCTATTTCCTCCTTTAATTCTGTTAGTATTTGTTTCACATATGCCGGCACTCCCATATTGGGTGCATATATATTTATAATGGTTATATCCTCTTGTTGGACTGACCCCTTTATCATTATGTAATGTCCTTCTTTATCTCTTGCTACTTTCTTCGTTTTTAAGTCTATTTTGTCTGATACAAGTACTGCAACACCTGCTTTTTTCTCCTTGTGGTTTGCATGAAATATCTTTTTCCATCCCTTCACTTTTAGTCTGTGTATATCTTTGGATTTGAGGTGAGTTTCTTGTAGGCAGCATGTAGATGGGTCTTGCTTTTTTATCCATTCTGTTACTCTGTGTCTTTTGATTGGTGCATTCAGTCCATTTACATTTAGGGTGATTATCGATAGATATGTACTTATTGCCATTGCTGGCTTTAGATTCATGGTTATGAAAGGTTCAAGGGTTGCTTCTTTACTATCTAACAATCTAACATAACTTTCTTGTTAAGTTATTGTAAACACAGTCTGATGTTTCTTTATTTCTCTCCCTTCTTATTCTTCCTCCTCCATTCTTTATATACTAGGTGTTTTATTCTTTGCCTTTAGTTAGTATTTGGATGGTCTGCTTTCTTTGCTATGATTTTATTTTCTCTGGTGACATATTTTTAGCCTTCGGAGTGCTTCCCTCTAGAGCAGTCCGTTTAAGATGTCCTGTAGAGGTGTTTTATGGGAGGCAAATTCTCTCAGCTTTCATTTGTCTGGAAATTGTTTAATCCCTCCGTCATATTTAAATGATAATCGTGCTGGATACAATATTCTTGGTTCGAGGCCCTTCTGTTTCATTACATTAAATATATCATGCCATTCTCTTCTGGCCTGTTAAGGTTTCTGTTGCGAAGTCTGATGATAGTCTGATGGGTTTTCCTTTGTAGGTGATCTTTTTTCTTTCTCTAGCTGCCTTTAATACTCTGTCCTTATCTTTGATCTTTGCCATTTCAATTATGTTTCTTGGTGTTGTCTTCCTTGGGTTCCTTGTGTTAGGAGATCTGTGGGCTTCTGTGGACTGCAAGACTATTTTCTTCCCCAGCATGGGGAAGTTTTCAGCAATTATTTCTTCAAAGACACTTTCTATTCCTTTTTCTCTCTCTTCTTCCTCTGGTACTCCTATAATGCGAATATTGTTCCATTTGGATTGGTCACACAGTTCTCCTAATATTCTTTCATTCCTAGAGATCCTTTTTTCGCTCTCTGCCTCAGCTTCTCTGTATTCCTGTTCTCTGATTTGTATTCCATTAACAGTCTCTTGCACCTCATCCAGTCTGCTGTTAAGCCCGTCGATGGCTTGTCTCATTTCTGCATTGTCTTTCCTGACTTCCCTCACTCCCTCCCTCAGCTCTTGCATATTTCTCTGTAGATCCATCAGAATGGTTATGACTTTTATTCTGAATTCTTTTTCAGGAAGATTGTGCATTTCCATCCCTACAGGTTCCCTCTGAGGTATTGTCTGGGTCTGGGTGATCTTTGTCTGTACCATATTCCTCTGTCTTTTCATGGTGATAGAAGTGGTCGCTGGTAGGTGCCACGTATGTCAGCTGGGCTCTTTAAGACTTTATTAAAAAAAACCCAAAAAACAAAAACAAAAAAAAAAGGAAGAAAAGGAAAGGGGAAAAAAAAACGCCCACAGGGAGTGTATTCTGTAAGGATGCTGTAGGTGGCGCTGTTGCTCCACTATTTCACAGCGTGGCCACGCCTCTCTTTGTAGCTGTGGCCGGGGCGGAAACGAATGGGAGGCTGTTGTTCTCTGTGTAAGGTTCCAGTGTGGCTACCTTTTCCCAGTCGCCAGCCAAGGGTTCCCAAATTCCTCAGGACTCCCAGACTGCTAGGCTGAGCATGCCGGGGCAATCGTGTTCCCCCGCTGGCCTCCCCACCCCTCCAAGACCGCTAAAGACAGCGTGCGCTTTTCTCTTGTCCCGGGGCACCAGCTGCACGGACCCGGGCGCGTTTCCAGCTCAAAACCTGCACCTTCTGCCTGTCCAATATCCGATGCCCCGCGCGATGTGTGTCAGTGCTCCCGGCGCAGATCACCAGGGCTGGTTATTTCGCGGGGTGTACTTCCACTCCTTCGTAGCTCTGAATCCTCTCCTCCCGCTGGTGCGCTGGGAGGGGGAATGCTCAGGTCCCACCGGGTCGCAGTTCCGTATCTTACCCACCTCGCGGGGGTGCCAAGTCCTCTCAGGTGCAGATGCAGGCTGTGCGCTGTCCTGTAAATTCTGGTCTCTCTTTTAGGAGTAGTTGTATTTGCTGTATTTTCATAGATTTATATGGTTTTGGGAGGAGATTTCCGCTGCCCTGCTCATGCCACCATCTTCCTGGAACCTCTTTGGGGGGGTAGATTCTTTAGGAGTTTTTATGTACAATATCATGTCATCTGCAAACAGAGACAGTTAACTTCTTCCTTGCCAATCTGGATGCCTTTTATTTCTTTATGTTGTCTGATTGCCGTTGCTAGGACCACCAGTACTATGTTGAATTAAAGTGGGGAGAGTGTGCATCCTTGTCTTGTTCCTGATCTTAAAGGAAAAGCTTGGCTGTGGGTTTGTCATATATGGCTTTTATTATGTTGAGGTAATCACTACACCCTCTGTACCCATTTTGTTGAGAGTTTTTATCATGAATGGATGTTGAACTTTGTTGAATGCTTTTTTGGCATCTATGGAGGTGATCATGTGGTTTTGTCCGTCTTTTTGTTCATGTGGTGGATGATGTTGATGGATTTTCAAATTTTGTACCATCCTTGCATGCCTGGAATAAATCCTACTTAATTATGATGGATGATCTTTCTGATGTATTTTTTAATTTGTTTTGCTAATATTTTGTTGAGTATGTTTGCATCTGTGTTCATCAGGGATATTAGTCTGTAATTTTCTTTTTTTGTTGGTGTCTTTGCTTGGTTTTGGTATTAGAGTGATGCTGGCCTCATTGAATGAGTTTGAAAGTATTCCTGCCTCTTCTACTTTTTGGAAAACGTTAAGGACAATGGGTATTAGGTCTTCACTAAATGTTTGATAAAATTCAACAGTGAAGCCATCTGGTTTGGGATATTTGTTCTTAGGTAGTTTTTTCCTTACCAATTCAGTTTTACTCCTGGTAATTGGTCTGTTCAGATTTTCTGTTTCTTCCTGCGTCAGACTTGAAAGATTGTTATTTTTTCTAGAAGGTTGTCAATTTCTTCTAGGTTATCCAATTTGTTAGCATATAATTTTTCATAGTATTCTGAAATAATTTTGTATTTCTGTGGTGTCTGTAGTCATTTTCCTTTCTCATTTCTGATTCTGTTTATGTGTGTAGACTCTCTTTTTTTCTTGATACATCTGGCTAGGGGTTTATCTATTTTGTTTATTTTCTCGAAGAACCAGCTCCTGCTTTCATTGATTCTTTCTGTTGTTTTATTCTCAATTTTGTTTATTTCTGCTCTAATCTTTTCTATGTCTCTCCTTCTACTGCCTTTGGGCCTCATTTGCTCTTCTTTTTCTAGTTTCATTAATTTTGAGTTTAGACTGTTCATTTCGGATTGCTTTTCTTTCCTGAGGTCGGCCTGTATTGCAATATACTTCCCTCTTAGCATTGTCTTCACTGTGTCCCACAGATTTTGCGGTGTTGAATTATTGTTGTCATTTGTCTCCATATATTGCTTGGTCTCTGTTTTTATTTGGCCGTTGATCCATTGATTATTTAGGAGCATGTTGTTAAGCCTTCAGGTGTTTGTGGGCTTTTTTGTTTTCTCTGCATAATTTATTTCTACTTTCATATATTGTGGTCTGAGAAGCTGACTGGTACAATTTCAATCTTTTTGAATTTACTGAGGCTCTTTTTGTGGCCTAATATATGATGTATTCTTGAAAATGTTCCATGGGCACTTGAGAAGAATCTGTGTCCTGCTGCTTTTAGGTAGAGTGTTCTGTAGGTGTCTGCTAGGTCCATATGTTCTAATGTGTTGTTCAGTGCCTCTGTCTCCTTACTTATTTTCTGTCTGGTTGATCTGTCCTTTGGAGTGAGTGGTGTGTTGAAGTCTCCTAAAATGAATGCATTGCATTCTACGTCCCCCTTTAATTCTGTTAGTATTTGTTTCACATATGTAGGTGCTCCTGTGTTGGGTGCGTAGATAATTATAATGGTTGTTATATCCTCTTGTTGGACTGACCCCTTTATTATTATGTAATGTCCTTCTTTGTCTCTTGTTACTTTCTTTGTTTTGAAATCTATCTTGTCTGATACAATTTGTGCAACACCTGCTTTTTTCTCCTTTTTAGTTGCATGAAATATCTTTTTTCATCTCTTTGCTTTTAGTCTGTGTACGTCTTTGCATTTGAAGTGAGTCTCTTGTAGACAGCATATAGACGGTCCTGTTTTTTTTATCCATTCTGTAACTCTGTGTCTTTTGATTGGTGTGTTCAGACCATTAACATTTAGGGTGATTACTGATAGGGATGTACTTATTGCCATTGCAGGCTTTAGATTCGTGGTTACCAAAGGTTCAGGGGTAACTTCCTTACTAACAGTCTAATTTAACTCACTCACTATGCTATTACAAACACAATCTAAAGGTTCTTTTTTCTTTTTTTTTTCCTCCTCCATTCTTTATATATTAGGTATCATATTCTGCACTTTTTGTCTATCCTTTGACTGACTTTGGGGGTAGCTGACTTGATTTTGCATCTTCTTAGTAATCAATTGTTCTACTTTCTTTACTGTGGTTTTATTTCCTCTGGTGACAGCTACTTAGTCTTGGGTACACTTCCATCTATAGCAGCCCCTCCAAAATACTCTGTAGAGATGGTTTGTGGAAAGTAAATTCTCTCAGCTTTTGCTTATCTGGAAATTGTTTAATCCTTCAAATTTAAATGATAATCTTGCCGAGTAGAGTATTCTTAGTTCGAGGCCCCACTGTTTCACTGTATTAAATATACCATGCCACTCACTTCTGGCTTGTAAGGTTTCTGTTGAGAAGTTTGATGATAGCCTGATGGGTTTTCCTTTATATGTGATCTTTTTTCTCTCTCTGACTGCTTTTAATATTCTGTCCTTATCCTTGATCTTTGCCATTTTGATTTTTATATGCCTTGGTGTTGTCTTCCTTGGGTCCCTTGTGTTGGGAGATCTGTGCACCTCCATGGCCTGAGAGACTATTTCCTTCCCCAGACTCGGGAAGTTTTCAGCAAGTACCTCCTCAAAGACACTTACTATCCCTTTTTCTCTCTCTTCTTCTTCTGGTACCCCTATAATGCGAATATTGTTCCATTTGGATTGGTCACACAGTTCTCTCAATATTCCTTCATTCCTAGAGATTCTTTTTTCTCTGTGTCTCAGCTTCTTTGTATTCCTGTTCCCTAATTTCTATTCCATTTACCTTCTCTTCTACTGCATCTAATCTACTTTTAAATCCCTCCATTGTATGTTTCATTTCAGATATTGCATTCCTTACTGATTCTCAGTCCTGAATTCTACCCTGAGTTCTTGAATATTTTTCTGTACCTCCATAAGCATGTTTATGATTTTTATTTTGTAATCTCTTTCAGGAAGATTGATGAGTTCAGTTTCACTTGGCTCTTTTTCTGGTGTTTGTGGGATTTTGGTTTGAACTAGGTTAGTTTGACGTTTCATATTTGTATGTGGTGCCCTCTAGTGTCCAGAAGCTCTACTCTCTGGAGCTGCTCAGTCCCTGGAGCTATGTTGGGGGTTGCAGGGGAGCAGCGCTGGTGCCTGGGGGGAGGAAACAGCTATTTCCTACTTCCCAGCTGCAGTGACTCTCTCCACTGCCAGAACCAGTGGGCTGAGCACACAGGTGTAAGCCTCTGTACTTTGCGTTTGTAGCTGCCCTAAATGGAGCCTCCCTCTGGCTGGCGTGATGCCAAGGCAGGTGCAAGCCGGTTCCAGCTGGGAGGAAGGCGCAGCAGGTTGTGTATCATGGTGGGGGGCCTCAGAGCCACGTAGCCAACCAGGAAGATGGAGCACCTGAAGCGCCTAAAATTTACCAACCTGCTAGGCAGAGTGCACCCAGACAGTTTTGTCCACCTGTCCTTTCTCCTGAGCAACAAGTTCTGTGCAATCCTTTCCCCTTTAGCAGCCCTCTCACTGTTAGGAAGTCTCTCAGACTGCCCATCTTTTTTTTGTCCCAGAGCAGCCGGATGTAGATCCCTGTTCTCCACAAGCAGCTGGAATCTCAGTCTCTCCAAGTATTCCACCTGTCTTAGCTTTCCAACCCCACTAATCTCCATAGCACCATGCATTGTAGGTTTGTGCTCCCAGAGAAGATCTCCAGGGCTGAGTGTTCAGCTTTCCTAGGTTTCCATCCCTCCCCGCTCCATTTTTCTTCTTCCTGCCAGTAATGGGTGGGGGTCACGCCGGGTCTCGGCTTCAGTATGTTACCCTGTTCCGTGAGGTCTGTTCTTTTCTCCAGGTGTGTGCAGTCTGGCACATCCTTTCCTGTTGCTCTTTTACGATTAGTTGTAATAACTATATTTTTGTATTATATGTGGTTTTGGGAGGAGGCCTCTGTCTCACCTCTCATGCCGCCATCTTTAATCTCTCCTTTGCCAGGTCTGATCTATTTTGAACTTATTTTTGCATTTGAAGTAGGGGTTAATTTGACTGTTTTACATGTGGATATCCAGTTGTTTCAACACCATTTGCTGAAAAGATTATTCTTACCCCATGGGATGGTCTTGGCACCCTTTTCAAAAATCAGCTGACCAGTAACAAAAGTTAAACAAATGGGATTACAGCAAATTAAACAGCTTTTGTATAGCAAAGGAAACCATCAACAAAACAAAAAGGCATCCTCCTGAACGGAGGAAGATATTGGCATATCTTACATCTGATAAGGAGCTAATAACCAAAATATATTAAAAAATTAATATAACTCAATGGCAAAAAAAATACAATTAAAAATAGACAGAGGATCTTAACAGACATACAGATGGCCAACAAACACATAAAAGGTGCTCATCACTAATCATCAGGGAAACGCAAATTAAAACCACAGTGAGGTATTACCTCACACCTGTCAGATTGGCTATTATCAAAAGACAGAAAATAACAAGTGTTGGTAAGGATGTGAGGAAAAGAACCCTTGTGCACTGTTGGTGGGAATGTAAATTGGTGCAGCCACTATGAAAAACAGTATGAAGGTTCATCAAAAAAATAAAAATACAAATATCATATGATCCAGCAATCCCATTTCTGGGTATTCATCTGAAGAAAATTAAACAGCATTTTGAAGAGATTCCTGTACCCTTGTGATCACTGCTGCACTATTTACAATAGCCAAGACGTGGAAGCAAAGTGTCCATCAATAGATGGAGAGGACATATATATATAAGTGGGGTAAAGCACAGATTTTCCAGAATCTCCTGCATGGCCTTAGACATTTCAGTGGGTGTAAGCCACTGCAGCTTCCTGCAGTCTGTGGGGCAAGGGGTGGAGAGAGGCTATTCTCTCCTCCCCTCTGTTGTGTAATTGGTTTGGTGCCTGTCAGTCACAAGGGACCTGCCCACAGAGGAGGCAAGAGGGCACCGTGACTGCCCTGGTGGCAGAGACAGCACCAAGCAGCCTTTTGCTAGCATGGACTGGGGAGAAAGGGGTGGAGTGAGAGCAGCAGCCAGTGGGGACGGAGCTAAGCCTCATGGTGAGCAATAAAAGGGTTTCTCCCAATCTGTCCTTTCCCTTGACAGATTTCTGCCACACTGTTTTATTCGCCCCAGGCTGGGAACAGGCTCCCCACTAGAGCTACATTTGGTGTAGTCGGCAGGATCAGTGAACCAGAAATCTGATTTCATGGGTGCAGTGTTTTAGTGGGCTATCCATAGATGGTGGGGTGACACCCAGGAACCCCACTGTGGATAGTGGGGCTTCACCTGGGAACCCCCCTGTGAATGGTGGGCATTCACCTGGGGATTCCCCAGCAGGGATATGATCTGGGGTAAAGCACCTTATAGATGAGTGGGCCCCTCCCCAGAATTGGAGAAGGGTGGAGACACCAAAGGCTTTGATGTTAACCCTCCATAAAATAACGGACTGCTTAAGGGGACTGAGTGGCCACGGGGCAGCAGGAATTGTGGGATGGTTGTTTCTCATGGCATTGAAAAGGACTACTAAGGAGAGAGATGCACTTCAGCGTTGCTTGGATGAGCTCAGAGATGAGTTATGAGGTGGTCTGAAAGAGGAATGGCAGCTATTGAGTACTGAGATTGCCCTGCTGCGAGACATGCTAGCAGCGAGGGAGGAGGCAGCAGGAAAATGTGAGCTACAAGAGGCGGTCGGGGAGGGGAAGGAAGGGGCTGTGCCTTCAGCCCGAGATGGTAGAGTAGACGTCGGGAGGAGGAGCTGCGGGAGCATGAGGGAATGGGGCCAGGGCGGAACTGTTGCCAAAGCCTGAGGCACCAGCCCCTTCCGTATTAAAGGCTCACCCAGGTGTGATTAAGAAAGTTAAAACTGCAACACCCACAGGTTGCTCAATGGGAGTAGCAGTTCCCTCCCCACATTGTGGAGCACCCTGCTCTACCCCTGTACCCAGGATGAGCTGCTAGATCTGAGCATCCAGTATCAACAGAAGCCTTCAGAACCTTTGCCCACACGGCTTCTGTGACTTTGGGATTTAGCAGTAGAGAGTATTGTTCTGTCTGGGTCAGAAATGGGTAAACTGGTCCCCTGAAGATTCCCCCCACCCCCACCCCCAGCAATGGTTGCTAAATGCCCATCACACAGCAGGGAATCAGGCACCTCTGAACTGGCTGACAGTGGCCCTTTGAGTAGTTTGGCCTAATCAGGGTGATCTACTATACTTCCCCGCTAGCTGGAAAACACAGAGCTACAGAAGGTTTTGCAAAAGTTGGGCATGAAAAAATGTCATCTATAATATGGATCCTCACAGCCCTGATGAGTTGTTCACCATGGGAAGGAGAAACCTGGTGCCCCATCTCTCTTTGGGTGCCGAGTGACTGTTCTTGCCCCTCACATAGGGCGACCCTAAGTGAGGCTACTCATACTGTAGC
Organism: Smutsia gigantea; assembly: GCA_032199065.1. Classification (NCBI taxonomy): domain Eukaryota; kingdom Metazoa; phylum Chordata; class Mammalia; order Pholidota; family Manidae; genus Smutsia; species Smutsia gigantea. Next base: position 45,884 of record JAVSCE010010381.1, read on the forward strand.
AGGCCTGGGGGAGGTTGACACAATGAGAGCACAGAAGGAAGCACGGGCTACCATTTAAAGGAGAGGTGCAAAGGGCCCCGTGAAGGTCTTGAGGACCCAGATGTGGGTTGGTTTGATAAAGGCGGGGCAGTGAAAGAACTGATAGGCAGCTCAATAGGATCTTATTAGAACTGTGGCACCAATTAAAGCCAGAGCAGGGGTTCCAGCTGCTAAGGTCCAACACACGAAAGCTGGAGGCAAAGCCCAATGTCCAGCCCATGTGCCTGCAGGACTTCCTGGGTGAGAGTACTCAGATCCCACCTGGGCCCCTGTCCCCACAGGAGGGTGATTGGGTGTCACAGTTTGACTGAGGTGGGGAGGCCAAGGCCCCCACCTTGGGGGACATGGTGGGGACTGGAGGCCACATTTAGAATTAGTAATTCATTTGTACCCCGTGTCCTGGCACTGGTGGACACAGGAGCTGAATGTTCTCTGATTTATGGCAACCCTGACCACTTTCCTGGGACCCCTGCTGTGATAGATGGCTATGGGGGTAAAGCAATTAGAGTGAAGAAAGCCCAAATCCCATTGGAGATAGGGTGTTTACCCCCAAAGGAGTATACTGTGTACATTTCTCCCATCCCTGAATATATTTTGGGGGTGGATATCCTGCAGGGCCTGTGGTTACACACCACTGCAGGTGAGTTCAGACTGAGGATACCAAAGGCAGTGTAAAGGCAGTTCTGAGGGGACATGCTAAGTACCCACCTGTTGCTCTGCCTGTACCTCAGCAGGTGACAAATACTAAGCAGTATAAATTGCCTGGGGGCACAAAGAAATTGGAGAAACTCTACAGGAGGTGGAGGTGGTAGTCATCATAAAGCCCACTCATAGTCCCTTCAGTTTCCCAGCATGGCCAGTGAAAAGCTAGACAGCTTCTGGTATATGACTGTGTCTTACAGAGAATTGAATAGTCACACTCCCTCTGCATGGTGCTGTCCCTTCTATGGCAGCCCTTACATACACCCTGAGTCGTGACCTAGGGACATATCTTTAGGTTGTAGACCATGCTAATGCTTTTTTCTCTATTAACATAGCACAGGAAAGTCACGAACAGTTTGCCTTCACGTGGGAAGGCGGCTGGCAGTAGACGTTCACTGTCCTTCCACAGGGATACCTCCACAGTCCCACCATTTGTCACGCACTTGTTGCCCAGGACTTGGCCACATGGGAGAAACTGCCAGCAGTGCAGCTGTATCCTATATTGGTGACATTATGCTCACGTCTAATTCTCTTGCAGATTCAGAAGGGGCAGTTGCTAGACTGCTGCAACACCTACAGGAGAAAGCATGGGCTGTGAACAGCATCAAGGTTCAGGGACCTGGTTTGTCAATAAAGTTCTTGGGGATTGTTTGGTCAGGTAAAACTAAAGTTATCCCAGAAGCCATCATAGACAAGGTTCAGGCTTTCCCCACCCCTAGTACTTTGACACTATTACAAGAGTCTTTGGGTCTTTTGAGCTTCTGGAGAGTGTTTATCCTGCATTTGGCACAAATTCTGAAGCCCTTATACTGGTTGGTATGAAAGGGCATCAGGTGGGACTGGGATGAAATGTGCAGCTGCTTTTACTACTGTTAAGTGAGCAGTCAAGGCCATGCAGGCCTTGAGTGCAATGGACCCATAAAGGCCCTGTTAGCTAGATATTCATGTAACCAAAGATGGTTATGGATGGGGCCTTTGGCAGCGGCTTGAATGAACCCACCAACCTATTGGATTCTGGTCACAACTATGGAAAGGAGCAGAGGTCTGGGTCACCTTGACAGAGAAGCAACTAGCTGCTGTGTACCACACCTTGCTGGCTATGGAGCCCATCGCCAGAACAGCTCCAACCAAGATAATAACCAATCTATCCCATAACAGGGTGGATGCGAGACTGGACCCAAAGGCCATGCAGTGGCATGGCACAGATGCCCACACTGGCCAAATGGAGTGTGTACTTAGAGCAGTGTAGCGCCCTCTCCACTTGTCCCTTAAGTGGTGAACTCTAACACTTACTGAGGCCAGTGACATACACCACTAGAAGGCAGAAAGAGCTTGCTTTGGAGCCATTGGTAGCCAAGAGTCCTTATCAGGAGGGAAAGGCCTCTACACCTGAAGATACTTGGTATACAGATGGCTCCAGTCGTTGGCAGCCCCTGAAGTGGAGGGCTGTGGCCTTCTGCATGGACAGCTGTGTTATCGGGGCTTGATGCTGTAGCTACTGACATGGTACCACGCCAACTGGATGGTTGGTCACTGGCCCCTTTGGGAACAAGAGTTGTGGCAAGACTTACGGGCCTTTGGTCAGACTAAGACAGTTACCGTACATCATGTGACCGGCCAGTTGCCTTTGGCATCCCCAGGGAATGACAAAGCAGACACATTGGCCCAGGTGTGTTGGCTAGAAGGAAAGCCTGCCTCTGATATAGCTCAATGGTTACATCAGCGTTTATTGCTTGTGGGGCAAGACACTGTGGACTGTAGCCATCAGTGGGCTTTGCCGTTGACCTTTGAAGAAATCAGTAGAGCCCAGAAAGAGTGCCCTGTGTGCTCTAAGAGGGACCTACACCGAGTCCTGCAGCAACATGGGACAATAGTAAGGGGGCCAGTACCCTTTGTCAGGGGGCAGATAAACTATATTGGGCCTCTGCCCGTATCAGAAGGGTATCAGTATGCCATGACTTGTGTGGACACAGGTACTGGACTGTTGGTTGCTTTTCCTGCATGTCGTGCAGATCAGCAAACCACCAAGAAGGGCCCAGAGCATCTCTTTGCAACGAATGAACAGCCGCAAGTGATTTGAGAGTGATCAAGGCACCCACTTTACTGGACATGTGTTGCAAGAATGGATGCAGCAATTAGGGATAAAGTAGAAGTTTCATGTACCATATAACCCTACCAGGGCAGGCATGATAGGTACAACAGTTTGTTGAAATCTTTCCTGAAATCAGACACTGATAGTCTGTGGGCTGGTCAGTCCGCTTATGGACAGTGCTACAGCATTTGAGAAGACCCGGGAGGGGGCATTGAGCCCTGTGGACATGCGAGCACACATTGCTGCCTCTCCTATACAAGTGCATGTGCAAACCAAAGAAGCCAGATATGGCCAGCAGAGCAGCAGCTGACTGCCAGCCCCTACTTCGCTAAAACTTGGAGACTCTGTTGAGTGGACATGGCCCTGGATATTTTGACACATGGACCATGGATGGCTGGCCCTTCTGGCACCTTGGGTGCAAGACCTAGAAGCTGGCCTTTGTGTTCCTGGAGTAACGACAGAATGCCCCCCAAAGATCACAGTAGTGTACCCCAAACGGCCAGGAGGTAAGAGCATCTTACAGGGTAGTTCTGATTTATCTTTGTGACCAATGCATGTGCCTCGTGCAGTCCTATATATTGACCCATCTGTAACTCCCACAGAGATGGGGTGAAGGTCTGGTACACTAGGCCAAGATGAGACCCCATTCCTGCCACTGCCCTCTCATAGGACCACTCTCTTGCATGCATCCTTCCTGATGGACAGGATTTGCCTATGCCAGTGTCATTAAAACATGTATCTTACCACCCTTAAGTCCCTGTGGCTTGAACCCACCTCCTGGCTACAGCTGCTACTTGCTGAGTGTGCACAGAGATCCCTACCAGTTTAGCTGCTGGCCTCCTGTGTAATGGGCAAGCTACGGACTTAATCTGAGTAGGACTTTGGACCTATCTGGATCGTCAGCCTTGAGGGTTATGATTTTATTGCTACCTGTATTTCTGTTGTATGTTATTAGTCTGGTTATAGTGCTCCAGGTTTCTCACGCAGGGGCCATCTTAGAAGATGGGTAGCAAGTAGGTTGTAAGGTGAGAATTCTGGAGGGGTGGTTTGTCAGGTAAAGCACAGATTTTTCCAGAATCTCCCACCTGGCCACAGACATTTCAATAGATGTGTGCCACCACAGCTTCCTGCAGCCTCTGGGGCAAGAGAGAGGAGAGAGACTGTTCTCTCCTCCCCTCCATTGCATAATTGGTCTGGTGCCTATCAGGCGCAGGGGACCCACCCACAGTGTTCCTCACAGAAGCGAGTGTGCACAATGGCTAGAGAGAGAGCACCAAGCGGGCGTCTGCTAGCAGGGACCAGGGAAAACGAAAGCATGCCACAAATGGAGCCAGGCCTCCTTGTGAGCAATAAAAGGGTTTCTCCCAATCTCTCCTTTCCCTAGACATACTTCAGTTTCACTGATTTGTTCACCCCGGGCTGGGAATATGCTTCCCCCCATGGAGGTGTAGAGTGCACTGATTTCAATGAACCAACTATTGGTTTTGATTTGTTTTCTATATTTCTATTTATTTCTTCTCCGTTTTTATGATTTCCTTCCTTCTGCTTGCTTTGAATTGTTTGCTCTTTTTTGTAGTTATCTTAAGGTGGAAGTTTAGGTTATTCATTTGTGATCGTTTTTCTTGTTTAAGACAGGTGTTTACAAATTTTCCTGTAAGCACTACTTTCACTGTATCTTTCAAGTTTGGTGTGTTGTGTTTCTCATTCTCTAAGTGTTTTCTAATCTCCCTCTGACTTCTTTGATTCATTGGTTGTATAAGAGTGTGCTATTTAATTTCACATATTTTTGTTTCCCAGTGTTCTGTTATTTCTTCTTAGTTTAATTCCACTGTGGTAAGAAAAGATACTTTCTATTATTTCATGAAATCATATGTTATGGCCCAGTATATACTCTAGCCTAGAGAATATTCCATATGCACTTGCAAAGAATGTTCTTCTTTTTTGGAGTGTTCTACGGACCTTTAGGTCTAGTTGGCTTGTAATGTTCAAGACTTCTATTCCTTTGTTGAATTTCCATCTAGTTATATATTGAAAATGATTGAACTCTCCCACTGTTATTGTTTATTTCTCCTTTCAATTCTATCATTTGCTCTATGTGTTATGGGGCTCTGTTGTTAAGTTTGTTATATCCTTTTGATAGACTGACTCTTTTATCATAAAATGTTTTTCTGTCTTGTTAGTAACAATTTTAATCTTCAAGTCTTTTATGTCTGATAATAGTACAACCGCCCATCTTACTTGGCTACCGTTTGCATGGTGTAACTTATCCACACCTTTGCTTTCAACCTACTTGTTTTATTACCAGTGTGCTTTATTCATGTGGGTTTGAGTTACTGTCTGCTGTCCTTCAATTTCAGTGAAGAGATACCACTTGTAGATCTGCTAGTGACAATTTTTTTTTTCAGTTTTTGAGTATCTGGATTTGTCTTAGTTTCTCCTTCACTTTTGAAGGATACTTTTTCTTTATATATAATTCTTGATTAACAATCTTTTTCTTTCATGGCTTTGGATGAAAGTGGAATGTCATCCCACTGCCTTCTGGCCTTTATGGTTTGTAATGAGAAATCAGCTGTTAATCTTATTGAGGATCTCTTGTATGTGATAAATTGCTTCTCTTGATGATTTCATTTTTTTAAAGATATGATTGACATAGTTTCAGGTGTACAACACAATTCAGTCTTTGAATATATTGCAATGTAATCACCACAGTTAAGTCTTAATATCCATCACCACACAGTTTTTTTCATAAAAACTTTTAAGATCTCTCTTAGCAACTTTCAAATATGGTATACAGTTTTATTATTAGCTATAGTCACTATGCTGTACATTACACCCCCAGGACTTATTTTATAACTGGAAGTTTGTGCCTTTTGAACACCTTCAGCCATTTCACCCACCCTCTTTGTCTTTTGATGATTTGGTTACATTTTATCTACGTATGGACCTCATTAGCTTATTCTACTTGGAGTTCATTGAGCTCCTTGAATATGTAGATTGTTGTTTCTAATCAAGCTTGGGAAGTTTTTGACCATTATTTCTTCAGATACCTCTCTCCATTTCTTTCTCTCCTCTCCTTCCGGGACTCCCATTTGCATATCAAGTTTGTTGAGTCTTTCATCTACCTGCCCAGATCTGTTGACCCTCTCTAATGAATTTTCATTTGTTATTATGCTTTCCACCTCTAGAATTTCTAACCAAAAAAAATTTTTTTTAATGTCTTTATAATAAAAAGTCTCATAAGTTCAACATCTGGGCTTTCCTAAGGACAGTTTCTATTGCTTCCTTCCCCACCCCCATATGGGCCATGCTTTCCTCTTCCTTTGTATGTTTTATAACTTTCTGTTGTAAACTGGACATTTTAAATAATGTGACAACTTTGGAAATCATATTCCCTCCTCATGGTTGGTAGGGTTTTTTTTGTTTGTATAGAACTTCCTGAACTAATTCTGTAGTCTGTGTTCTTTTTCCTGGAAGGCCACTGTTGTCTCTGCTTAGCTTAGTGATCATCTCTTTAAAACCAAGAGGCTTCAACCTTTGAAGGGGGCTCTATGTGTGTGTTGCATTATACCTTCAACACTCAGCCAAGCAATTTAAACTCTTAGCTTTTATTTTCTCCTTCTGTAGAGCCTCAACTCAAGATAGCCAAAGGTGACAGCTTAAGAGCTTTTCAGGTCTTTCCTGAATATGCACATAGCACTGGGCATAAGCATATATCCCTATACAAGTGAATAGCCTTCTAGGTTCCAGGACTGTGTGAAAGCTTTTGCTCATTTTCTATCCACCCTCTGGGGTGATATTGGGGAAAAGACTTATCTACTCTACTAGTTCAGCATTTTGGCCAGGTCATGATTCTAAACCAAAGATGCTATTAGCAGAGACCCTACCTTTTAATTAGTTCATAGTTAATAATATATGATAAATAGCCTTAATCTATCCCATGTCCATTCCCATATCATTTGTTTTGGACATATCAGAAAGCTAGCACAATCATCTAGAAAGCTTTTATGATCTCAATATGGGGCTCTGCACACAAATTTTCAGAGTGGTCTACAAGATGCCACTACACACCCATTAGGATGGCTACAATTAAAAAGATTGTAGATTCTAAATGTTTTTGAGGATGTGGAGCTACTGGAATTTCATAGACTAATGGTGGGAATATAATATGGCACAACAACTTTGGAAAAGTTTCATGATTTTTTATAATGCTGAATATGTAATTATCATACAGTCCAGCAGTTCCACTCCTGGTATTTACCCAAGAGAAATAACATGTGTTTCCAAAAGGACTTGTTTTAAATGTTCACAACAATTTTATTCATAATAGCCAAAAATCAAATAACCCAAGAGTCCAGTAACCAAAGGTTCCAATAATCAAATAACCAAAATCCCTTAGCATGAAGTAAGATAAACAAATGGTGGCATATCCATACAGTGGAATGCTATGCAGCAATAAAATGAACAGCTACTGATACAATATGAATAAATTTCAAAAACATGTTGAACAGAAGCCAGGCACAAAAGGGAACACATTCTGTGATTCTGTTCATATGACATTCCAGAAAAGGCCTAACTACAGACAGAAAGCAAGTCAGTGGTTGCCTGGGCTCATATGGAGGGGGGCACCAAAAACTTTGGGGAGTGATGGCAGTGGCCTTTGTCATTGCAGAGATTTCACAGGTATATACTTGTCAAATCACATGGAACCTATATACCTTAAATGTGCAGTTTATTGTATGTAAACTACAACTCAGTAGGTGTTTTTTTTTTAAGACATGGTTAAAAAAAAAACAACCTTGCTCCTGACTGAACAAGTCTCACCCCCACTCAGACACTTGCAGGTCCAGGTGTAGGGAGTGAAAGCACTTGGGGTGCCTGAAAGGGACAGTGTAGCCAGATAGCCCAGGTTTAAGTCAAAAGTATGTACTTTTGTGTGAAGTCTCTTATTTTAAAACATTAGCACCAGATTCAAACTTCTTATAAGGCCAAGTGAGCCAAACAAAATCAATCTTCAGGTGGTTATGTGGCTCACAGGGAGCCAGCTTGTGATCTGTGCCCTAAAATCTGCCCTGGCTCAGCCAACAGAGCCGTGAGGGGGAACCACCGAGTGGCTTATCCTTGGAGTGGCTCTGGAATGTTGCTCTTGACCCTCCTTGAATGAGGTGATGGCAACTAGTCTGATGGTGTAGGGCTAGGCCCCAGCCAGTGAGATGGGGCTCTAAAGCCTCTTGACAGAAACTAATTCTGGCGGAATGCACAGTATACCCTCTCTTCCAATTCTGCTTTTTCTCAGGGTTCCTACTGCACCCTTGGGGGAACCTGACCTGGATTACAGTCACATTAGCACCTAGGAGGGCAAAGATAGCCCACAGGGACCTCAGGAGAACCCCATTTACTTCCAAGCACTCTGAGCCCTGAGGGGTTTGGGCTTGTGGTCATGACTGCCCTTGGTATGTGCACAGTTCTGCTGGCCTCACACTCCCGGGATACATGGCCTGTTTTGCTAGGTGTCTGACATGCCCTTTGTCCCCTGGCTCAGTTTGGGGGCAGCCCAGTGTCCTGTGCTGTGGGGCTGGCCGTCCTGGATGTCTTGGAGAAGGAGCAGCTGCAGGCTCATGCCGCCTCTGTAGGCAGCTACCTGATGGAGCTTCTCGGGCAGCAAAAAGCCAAACATCCCATCATTGGGGACGTCAGGTGAGGCTTAGGGCAGCAGTCAATACCCACTAATCAAGCACCTGCCAGAGGCATGGCGTGTTTTTTTTTCTTTTGCCTGGTGACCACCTGGGATTGTGGGCATTTTCCTCTCCACAGAGGAGCTGAGGTACTGAGTGGGGAGCTGGTGCCCAAGATGGTGCTTCTAGGGAGGAGAAAGCCAGGATCAAACTGACCTCTGACCCCCAGTCTCCCCTCTGTCCAACCCAAGGACCCTTTTACTCATTGTAGTTACTTCTTGGAACTATCTCACCACCCTGACAGTTCCCGTGGCTCTCGGCCTCCCCAGGAGGCAAAGGTAGAAGCCCTGGTGGATTTCCCGGCAGGGGCTTGGCTGCAGCCCAGGCAAAGGCTGAGAGCCAGGACCGTGGTCCCTCAGGTCGCTTAAGATGTCACCTTCTCCTCCAGGGGCATTGGGCTCTTCATTGGTGTGGATCTGATCAAAGACGAGGCCACAAGGATGCCAGCAACCAAAGAGGCTGATTACTTGGTGTCCAGGTATTTTTTTCTTTAGACAGGTTGGGTTTGCAGTGTAGGGCCCTAACTAGGAAGGAGCCTCCCCGTCTTTTCTTTCCTCTCTGGCACTCTGGGCTCACAGTCCCAGGTTGCATGTTCTCCTGGCACCTCTATGGAGAGGAAAATGCCCACAAGGAAAACTGGAATTTCCACCTGCAGTCACCCTGCTAGTAGGCGGCAGAGCTGGATTTGAGTCCAGACCTTGTTTTTTCCACCACAGCTGTAGTCAGTGCAGAGGTGCCAGAGGGTGGGGGCCTCTGACATGGGAAGGGGACCACCAATCTGTGCAGCTCCTCAGCGAGGCCCCACACACAGTCCCGTCAGCTCTGTGCCCAGTACCCGGCAACAGAGGCTTCAGATGCTGCCCAGCATGGCACACTGCAGGAGCTCTGACACCCAGGCTGCCCAAACGAAGCAGCTCTCCGCAGCCCACCAGGGACTGCAGCAGGGTCAGACGAGGGCACTCCATTCCCCAGGCACCAGGCGTGGGGGAAGGACGGGACTCCTGCTCCTTGCCGGCCTTGCCTACTGACAGCATCTGGGACGCAGCAGCCCCACCCCAGCCCCAGGTTGCATGTTCTTTCACTTCATACCAGGCAGGCCCTGAGCCTCAGGACCCTTCCCCTTATTTCCTTTTTATTTCCATTCTGCACTCCTATCCCCTTACCCCCCTTAGGAGACATACATGCCCCATGTATATGCATCCTTAGACTCAAGTGAAACATCACGCTGTGTGTCCCAATTGACACAAACAGAATCTGTAAAAATCTTCCCTCTGGAGGTTCTTGAAACTGACCCCTCAAGTGGCCATCCCGTCCCTGCCCCCTCTGCCAGCTGGATGTGTCACCAGTGGGAAGGCCCCACAGCCACCCTGGTTTCTCCAATCCACTAAGGAAAACTGGAAGTTCCACCTGCGTCACCCTGCTAGTAGGTGGCAGAGCTGGATTTGAGTCCAGACCTTGTTTATTCCACCACAGCTGTAGTCAGTGCAGGTAGAAGGGGATGGGAGTGAGGTGCCAGAAGGCAGACCGAGATCCCAAAGACCCCAACTCCTGGCAAATTAAATGGGAGCAGGGGAGAGTGTGTAAAGCACATCAGACCCCTTCTCTCAGTGGCCTCAATACCTTCCTAGGTGGAAAACTAATGATTCTTAGGTACTGATGTAAGGAGGGTAAAAATCATCTCAGTGAGAACCAGAAGTTAAGCGAATAGTCCCATCTGGGAGGGCCAGATGACTATGGGCAGGGAGCAGGAATGGGGTTGGCAGGGGAGTTACTGGAGCTGGGTGAAGGGCACATGGGGTTCACTATCCTACTGTTTATGTGGGGCATTTTCCATGAAGTATACTATACATATCACATATACACAGGAGATGGAAAATGCAGGAACTCTCACCCCTCCATGGCAATCCTGGCTTGACTTAGGCTGGGGCTGCAGGGGTGGCTGAGGGAAGACCCCTGCTTTGGGGAGCAGCAGGCTCATGACCTGCTGATTGCAGAAGCCCCAGTCACAAGGCCAAAGCCAGGCTGAGGAAGGCCTTTAAGACCATGTGAAGGGCTCCTGGCTGCCTTATCCTGTCTTTACAGGCTAAAGGAGAACCACATCTTGCTGAGCACTGATGGCCCTGGGAAAAACGTCCTCAAGTTTAAGCCCCCAATGTGTTTCAGCTTGGACAACGCACAGCATGTGGTGGCAAAGATGGATGCCATCCTGACGGGTGAGCCTGCAGTCCAAGGGGGCAGCTGACCATGTCTCTCAAACCAGCCAGTAGCATGCCCAGGGAGGGGACACAACAGCCAAGCCAGGTATCTAGGGAGCAAAGAACTGAGGTGGAGGGGTCCTTCAGGCCCAGGCCTCCCTCGTCCTGCCTACAGCCTCCCCGTCCTCCTGTCCAGGAAGTACCAGTATGGGATACAGGGCAAGGGAAACAGGGCTTGGACTGAGGCCAGCCAGCATCACTACAGTGGGAGACCACATTATGGGTCCTTAGAGCCACTGTGGATATAAGCAGCTCATAGTAGCCCAAACAGGCCCAGTTGCATCTGGAGAGCCCAGCATGCAGCACTCACCTGTAGCGTTGTGGGAAGTGCATTTGTGGGCAGCCAGGGGGCACAAGCAGGCTGCGCTGGCCTTGGTTTCCTGCACCAAGGGAGTGTCAGTTGAGCCTGGAAGTCTTGGGAAATCTGAGGGCTAACTTCACCCTTTGGGGAAATTGCTATGACCCTATCTATGGCTGGTGGTAAAGGGTAGAACACAGGTTGGTGGGCCCAGCCTCCACACTGCCATCCAAGAAACTTGACACTGGTGGTAGCAAGGTCTTCAGGAGAGAAAGGCTAATGAACAGGTTGGGTGGCTCTCTTCAGACATGGAAGCAAACATGAGAAGTTGTGACACACTACGGCCCCAGCCCTGAGGCAGCCCTGCTGAGTCACGTCCTCCAGGTGAGTGGGCCTTGCTTCTCCGTCTTGGAAGACCCAGAACTGTGCAATGGCTGCTCCTGCACTCAGCAGCCAAACCTTTTCTGGTCAACATTGCATTGATGTTGCCTTCCCATAGGCTCCAGGGCTTGGGCTTTCCCGTCACCTTCTCCACCCCACTGCCACAGAGTGGAATCCTTAGTTTGCATTTGACAGCTAAAGCAGCCTTCCTCCCCAGACCAGTTCCTTTCAGCAGTGAGGGCAACTCCCTTTGCCAGGCTGTGTTCACCTGGAGCCCCAGCTCACTGCTGCCTCTTGCAACCAGCTATACTTCAGCCTCAATACCCAGACTAGGGTGGCACATGTAGCCTATCATGTGCTAACATCCAGCTAGCCGTGAGTCATTGCCCCATCTACAGGGCTTACTGTCTTTGAATGAGACATTGAGGCCCATTTCTATAGGCAGGTCAGGACAGTGAGGTGTTGAGGTGCTCCAGATTAAGTCTGGAGCCCTGCTCGGGGGTGGCAACCCTCACCTCACCATCTTCACCCCCTAGACAGCTAAACTGCCTCAAACCTCCCAGCCATCCCTTTCTTTAAAGGGGCTTAAGTCCTGGGCAGAGCTGCATTATTACAGAAAATCAAGGATGTGGAAAGCCTGTAGCTATGGGTGAAGGACGACACTGGAACCCAGAAAGCTCATGAACACCGGCCCCTCCCCCCTTTTCATAGCATATCCCTCACTCACCCAGGCTTTGGGGGTTTTTAAATTTTTATTTCAAAAGCTTGGATAGCTTCAATATCCAGGTCGTGGCAAAATCAGGACACGTGTAAAATACCTTACAATACATTAGATTCCCAAAAGGTACCAAAAAGTACAGTAAAATTAACACTTCCAATACAGGAAATGTATGACACAAATAATATAAAATTAAAAGGTGAAAAAAAGGTGACACTGGTTTCCTAAGATAGTTTACTCTTTACAACCAGGGTCCACAGGTCCAGGCTGCAGAGCGGCAGCAGGAAAGCAGACCCCCCTCCTCCCCCCAACAAATCTGGTTCTGAGTAACCCAGTAATAAAATCAGCTCATAATGCTGCTCTGGCCTCTGAGACACCACACACTGCCTAAAAAACAACTAGAGCTCTGGGAATAGTAAACAGGAGAGTGATTTCCAGAGGGGGGAATTTTAAATAAGATGCACATGGGACAGGCCATAGAAAGTATGCCAAGTTAAATTTGGTACATAATTGTGTTCACTTGATATCCAAACAAAGCGTGTGCGGTCAGTCGGGCACTCCTGCCGAAGCCTCAGTATGGCTTGTAGTTATTCTGATGGCCACCACGTCGCTGGCTCTTCCCGTAATTTGTACTACCCTGACCTAGGGACAAGAACAACAATGATAGCAGCTACCACTCACTGAGAAGTCATCCCTGTGCCAGGCGCTTGCCGTGAATTCTCACCAAAGCCAACAACCCTGTCGGGTAGGGACACCTTCCCCACCTTCCTAAGACCCACAACCTCAAGAGCTCAGTCAGGAAGCTCCAGGGGCTGACGCAGGCCACGAGCCCAGCCTGTCCGACTCCAAAGCCGCCGCTGCCAGTGGCCCCTGCACTGTCTGTCCTGCCTCCCAGGGAGGGTGAGCAGACTGGGGCCTCCCTCTCCTACTTACTGTAGTCGTAGCCGGGGCCGTAGCCGTAATAGCCATAGGGCGAGTAGTCGTAGCCGCCATAGCCGGGCCCGTAGCCCTGCTGGTAGCCGTAGCCCTGGTTCCAGTAGTTGCCGTAGCCCTGATTCCAACTCTGACTCTGACCTGTGGGGGGAGCAGGGCACAGGGGCCCATGGACCATTTAGCGCACACAGGAGCTAGGATGGAGGAAATCCTGCCCTTTGGGTGGCGGGGTTACTATGGCAACTCAGGTAGAAGCCAAGATGCTGCACTCCTGGTTTAGGGGGCATTGGGCCCAGCCCTTCACCAGAGACCCAAGCTGGGGGCTTTTTTAAAAGGCCAGGCTAGGCCAGAGCACTAACTTCACTAGGAGCAAAAGCGGCAGTTCATCTCTCTCTCACAAATCCCCCTCTGATCACCCCCACCCCTCCCTGGCAGCTTGCCCTTAAAAAAGGATGGAGCTCAGGCTTTGGAGTCAGAGGGGCCTGGGACCAAAGGAGGTAAAGCGCCTGGCACAGCCCTGCCCTACCTTCCACCCAACCACCAGTACACGAAGACTCAGGAGAGCCGGGGCCTAGTGCACCCCACCCCGCAGAAAGTGAAGCGAATGGCCCCTGCCCTGGGGCCCCAGGCAGCCAGGAGAAAGCCGGCCCTTGCGCACTAGGCAGGGCCCCGCATATCACACCAGAGGCTGCCACAAGCCCCCCACAGGCACAGCTGCCCTATGCAGGCAGGAAAACAGGCCATCTTCACCCAGGTTCCACTCACCTCCGCCACCACCGCTGCCTCGGTTCCCCCGGTTGCGGTTCCCACGGCCCCCAGAACCGTACTGCTGCTGCTGATAGACCTCTTTGGGCTGGGCCACCTTGATCTCACACTGAAAGCCGGGAAGGCAGCGGGTTAGGCCACTGAGTCAGGCTCTGGGCTGGGACTGTGCACAAATACCTTCACTGACACTCAGAGGGCAGAACTGGTCCATCTGCTCAGAAACAGTATGCTGGAGGGGAAGCCAAAGCACTCAGGACCACAACTAAAACCTAGACAGACTAACTCACACCAGGGCCCTTTCTGACTCATCCTTCCCCACAGGACGTACTAGGGATGATGGACAGGGATAATGGACACAACCCCAGGGATGGCTCCATGTCTAACAACTGAGAGCAGAGGGACAGCATACCAGCACCAGCCCAAGGAGCCACACTGGAGCAAAGGGGTCAGAGGTAGTTTCCCGCTAATTTCCTTACAGAAAATAAGGAACTCTAAATTTCCTTTTTCTTTTTTAACAGAAGAAATGAAACATCCCACTAAAATAGCTATTGAGATGTGACCCTGACCTCCAAGCTACAGAGGAAGAAAGCCAGAGGCTCTGGGTGGAGCTTGCCTGAGACCACACTGCTACCCCCTCTTCCCCAAACAGTTTTCATGTCTATCCCCTCAGGGCCCAGAGTCAGGACCTTCCAGTGCTCGTACTTAAACAAACCAGCAGTGTTTTTTAAACCAAGTTATCCTGACCCATACCTTTCCCCACATTCAAAACCAGTAAAAATCAATTTATATACAAGGTGTCCCCACACAAGCATACCACTATAAAAATAACAAGTTACTCCCACCAAAGAATGCAATCTGATACTTTCTTTCCTTTTAAATTAAAAAAGCACAATACAACTAAATATACTTCAGCAGTTTTACTAATAATGCTGCCCTACAGGCTGTTCCTGCGCATTTTACATTATGGTACAGAAAAAAAGGCCTCTGATCACTCTCTACTGTAGTAACAGTCAATGACATCTTACCTAAGTGCCCCTAGGGTCTAGTCTCATTTTACACAAAATTTAAGGGCCCATCAAAATACCAATCTTCCCAAATTCTCAGCCAGGATTTAGCCTTCCACGAGCCCCACCCTATGCCCCACCTTATCTAGCTGCCACTCCTACTTACAGCCTGCCCCACCCTACCAGTGAGCCACACCCTCAATTCCCAACCGCCTGGCTGGTGGGCCGCCTGGCACACCCACTATCCTGACCAGAGTTCAGCAGGGAGTAAGTGCCTTTCTCACTGCACAGGATTCTACTCACTTGAAGGCAAAACTGGCCCTGGACACGAGCAGGCCAGGACCATTTGAGCTCTTTGGGAAGGATCTTTGCCAGAGTGGTGGGGATTGAGTGAACCAGACTCCAAAGAAGCTAGAGGGGACTTGGACATGACAGCAAGAGAAAAGCTCTGCAGCAGTGTACACAGTGGTAAAGACTTCACCAGAGAGAAATCAGTGAATGGCATAAATTCTAGAATCTTCTGAGACCTTAAGTACAGGCCATATATACACCTTTAGACTCTATATATCCAGAACACCCTGAACTATAGCTTTACATCAGGAATCAAAGGGGCTACTCAGCACACACACTATCCCACAGGAACCACCCTTCCTCTCTCTTGCCACCTGTACAACTTGCACCTACTGCCAGTCCAACCAGCCTAGATCTCCTTTAAGAACATACCATCTGCCCCAATGTGCAGGAAAAAACAGCAGGTGTGACTACCCTGGAGAGCTCCAGAAGGCAAACCCAACCCCTAACCCACACAAGCAAGGGCCAGCTCTCCAGCAGCAGGCCAGGAATCTGGAGCTGGGACACCTCACCTTACTTCCACTGATAGTGTGGAACTTTTTCTCCAGAACTTTCTTCACAGGTTCCTCTTCTTTAAAGGTGATGAAAACAAAGCCTCGTCTTTTATTCGACTTTGGATCCATTGGAAGCTCAATAGCCTCAATCTGCAAATATAGGCAAAGCTCAGATCAGTGCCTCCCCTACCCTAGGGCCCAGAGGAAGACCTGGGAAGAAAAGGCCCATGAAGGCCAGAGGATGGGTAAGAAGCCTTCAGGAGAGGGTTCCAGTCAGCCAAGGCTGCAGAGGACCACGAAGGCAACCTCAGGGCAGATGGCAGGCCACACACTTACCTCTCCAAACTCGCCAAAGTATTCTCTGATTTTCTCCTCTGTGGCTTCAGGATTCAGACCCCCTACAAAAATTTTCTTTACTGGGTCCTTCTTCATTGCCATAGCCTTTTTGGGGTCAATGACACGGCCATCCAGCCTATGTTCCTTTTGGTCTAGGACCTGTTCCAACAAAAGGAGTACGGTTGTAACTCAGCATGACCCTGGACAAGGCCCTTAGAGCCACAAGACTCCAACACAGATACACAAAATGTTTCATACCCTCCAAACTCTCCCCCTCAATCTGACCAACCCAATCTTCTCCAGACCTCAAGTACAGCTGGCTTACCTGAACACCTAGAAATCAATCCTTCCTGCCCCCAAATCTGCCTGTGCTATGCACCCCTCTTCCTGCCCAGGTCGCCCCAGTTGAGGGCCTACCTCCTCCAGAAATAAAGCAGCACTGATTAAGAACACAGGCTAGAACTGGGCTGCTAGTGTTGGAACCCTTAACCCACCCCTGACTAGCTGTGTGACCCCTTCTACTTAAAACTTCTCTGAGCCTTAGCTCTGTAAAATGAGACAAAAATAATGCCTATCTCATAGCAACCCTGGACTCTTTTCCAGTCCTTACAATGAAGTGTTTGCTTTAGCACAATATCCAGAATAGGCACAAAAAACAAATGTCCACTATAATCTTCCTGGACCACTCCACCAGCCCACTACTTCCTCCCCCACCTTAAACTGTATGTTTAAACCCTTCAAAAACAAATTTCTCATCTCTAATTTCCGAAGTCTTCCCAACTTATTCCAGTTATCTCTGCACTTAACCAGAAGCAAACACACCAATACTGTTCTAAAATGGTGTCCTCTTAGAATACAGACTTGCTGATACAAATACCTAACTTACCTTCTCCACACTGGCTGCATCTTTGAAGAGAATAAACCCAAACCCTCTTGACCGGCCAGTGTTGGGATCCATTTTTATTGTACAGTCAACGACCTCTCCAAACTTGGTAAAATAATCCTTTAGGTCCTTTTTGCTGGTATCCCAGCTCAGGCCACCAACGAACATTTTTCTGAAATCGCAGGTTGAGAGACACACACGTCTTGTAAGAAAATTGTTAACCTGGCTCTGACACAGCTTTCACTGAAAGAATTATAAATGAACCACTACCCAGAACTGAACAAGGTCCACTCTCGGAGTCTTCCTTTTTAGAAACATGTTAATCTACACTACCTTCCCAAACTCAACCCTAGCCTTAACAGTTTCAGGAGAAAGAGCGCATCCCCAGGATGGGCCAAGTTAAGAGACAACATGGCCAGAGGGTACAGGCCCTGAGCACGCACAACTGAAGTGATTTGTCTAACCACCACGTTTTGAAAGGCAACCGCCCGGGTACAAATTCACCATCTCCGAGGACTCGCTCTCAAGGAACTCAGGACTTCCGGGGCCGGGCCCGCCTTCCGACCGTGGCTCCGCCCCGGGAAGGAGGCGGAGGCTTCAGGCCCCGCCGCGCGCCAACTCCTCCCACGCCGCCCAGCCGGGGTCCGAGCGCACTCTGTTTCCGGGCTGCCCGCCCCGGCCCCGCGTCCCACGCGAGCAGCCCTGGGGCGGCGCTAAAGTCAACCCAACAAACTCCTGCAAACTCCGGCGCAGGCACCGGCGCGGAGGACCTGGTCCGCAGGCCAAGAGCAGGCCCCGGTCGCCGCCCCTCCCCCCGCCGCGTGGCGCCAACAAAAGGCGGCCCCGGAACAAAGGCGGCGCCCAGTCGGCCCGCGACCGGACCTACCCCGCATCCTCCTCGTTCTTGCTGGCGTTTATCTGGTCGCCCTCGGCACCATTCTGGTTTCCGGCTGGGGGCGCCGCGCTCCCGCCTCCGGCGCCTGCCGCGGCCCCTGTGCCGGTGGCGGGCGGCGACTCCCCTTCGGGGGCGGCCTCATGTCCGTTCTGGGTGGCGCCCGTCGTCTCCATGGGCTGCTCCTCACTCGTTTCCGACATGCTAGGCCAAGGCGTGGCGGCTCCTGCAAAGAGAAGCCACATGCGGCCTCAGCGCGTCAGAACGGTGCGGCTCCCGCCAGGGATCCCGCCCGCCGCCCGCGGGCCCGGCCGCTCACCTCGCCGCCGATGACGCCGCGAGGCCCACTCG
Organism: Smutsia gigantea; assembly: GCA_032199065.1. Taxonomy (NCBI): domain Eukaryota; kingdom Metazoa; phylum Chordata; class Mammalia; order Pholidota; family Manidae; genus Smutsia; species Smutsia gigantea. Next base: position 64,110 of record JAVSCE010010381.1, read on the forward strand.
TCCCCTCCCGCCGGGAAGGTGTCGCGGGCTCGGCGGCGCTCACCCTCGCGCTGCCGGGCCTCGTCTCCGCCAGCCGATGGAGCCGCTGCGATCTCGAGCCCTCTTTCTCGGCCGCAGCCGCACGGAGACCACCAGCACACAGTTAAACAAGGCCCGCGCGATGCCGCCGCCTGACAATGCCGACTCGTGGCGCTCTTTATAATGCCGGAGCCGGGGCCACCTCGCAACAAGGTGCATGCTCATTGGCTGCGCTCGCCCATCACTCAATCCCGCGCCGGCGTCCCATTGGTCGTGGTGGCGCGCGCACGCTAGACCTGGGCGGGTTTCGTCCTCGTTTTAGAACGCGCGCGAGCCCCAGTCTCGCAGAGGGTCTTCGGGCCGATCAGACAGACTCCTCGATTCGAGACTGCTAGCTCCGAGCCCCGCGGCAGAGAGACGTGAGTCAGACCCTCTGCCCTCTGAGGCGCAGTCTCTCGCCCGGGTGCTTCCCGTGGCAGCCTCAGCTACTACATTTCCCAAAAGAGGTGGCTGGGCTCGAGGAAGTCTCGCAAACCAAGATCGCCCGGCTGTGTATGGCAGAACTCCTACTTCCGAGATTCGGGACCTAAGAGCCCCAAGGCCATCAGCACAGCTAAGCACTGGGAGCAACCAACCCTCCCCTTTGACCTTGGCGCCCTCAAAGGCCCGCAGTCTCCAGTCTGTGCCGCCTGCCCCAGTGGCTATAAGAAGGGATGGGGCGGAGTCCGCCAGGTGTTTGGTGCCGACGGTGCTCCGGCAGGATGTGGCGGGAGAAACGGAGAGGAGGCAGGACTGTGGTGTTCTCGTTCCTGGGTCACCAGGCACCATTTGACGATTTGAATCACATTTATACTCTTGATTACTTAAATTGTTTTATTTAAGTTAGCTCATTTCTTTAGAAAAACGCACCACTTCCGTGAATGTATGGGGTTTGGTGGGGAGAAAGGGAAGACTTTCTTTTTATAGTATACAAACCCCTTAATATTATCTCCTTGACCACCAAGCTCGAAAGGCCAGCATGATCCCGTAATTCCTTTTAATCATGTGGGTGACAGGCCCCAGATGATTATGATCTCTGAAACCAGGGGACTACCAAGATAGCAACAAAACACAAGTAGCAGACTTTTCTGCTGGATTCCTGTAGCCAGGTCCACAGAGGCAGGTGGAGCGTCCTATTTTCTCATCTGGTCTAACAATCCTAAGGAAGGTCATGAGTATATAAAAGAGAAAACTGAAGCCCAGGCTTCAGTGGCCCAAGGCTTACTCCCTAGTCCAGCCAACCAGTGGAATTGCTGTGAAAATTAAAAATGTGACAATTTCACATCTGGAAAAAATAACCAACTTCACAAAGTCTTAGGACTTAGAATTTAATTAAATGGACGATTTTCTTTTTATACTATACAAACAACTGTGATTATCAATCAACTAGAGCTGAGGCACCCACTCTCAATGAGCTAATGCCCTCTGGTTCACCCCAAGGACCACCTGACCACTTACAGGTTAGATTCCATAACTAGAGTTCACATATCACCAAAAAACCTTAGTCATGTCACTGAAATCTGCTTGGGAACTCCCTAATAAACTCTCCACCCCAGCCCTCACCCATCACCAGAAATAAGGGTCAGAGATGTGGCTCATAGGAGATGATGGGCATAGCTGCCCAAGCATGAAAAGGATACAGGCAATTAAGTTCAAAGTCACAGTCTAAGTGCAGCCACAGGACATAGCTGTGAGGTCATAAATTCACTTAATCTCCTGCTCTTGTCTATATGGATTCCTTTGGTACAACTTGGGAAACACTTTTAGTATGTCAAGATTGAGGATAACATCTGGACAGTGCTTCACAGTTTGCAAAATGCTTTCCCTAACATCACTTTATTGGAGCTTCAAAATAATTTTGTGTGCAGTTATCCATAAATGATACATGAAAATGCTGAAATCACACATTAAATTGTGGCCATGTAGCAAGCACTTCCAACCCCACATTGCTCCTGGCTACTGTAGGACAAGGGTCCTCTGAGCTCCTGAGTCCTTGGTCTAAATTAGATTTTGTGTCCAATTAAATTATTCTGAGGCTCAACAGAAGCAATAACTTAGGAAATACTTTCTATATTATAAAGAACTTCATATGGAGGTTCCTCAAAAAACTAAAAATAGAAATACCTTTTGACCTGGGAATCCCACTCCTTGGAATTTACCCAAAGAATACAACTTCTCAGATTCAAAGACATATGCACCCCTGTGTGTACTGCATCACTTTTTACAATAGCCAAGATATGGAGGCAACCTAAGTGTCCATCAGTAGATGAATGGATAAAGATGTGGTACATATTCACAATGGAATACTACTCAGCCATAAGAAACAAATCCTACCATTTGCAACAACATGGATGGAGCTGGAGGGTATCATGCTCAGTGAAATAAGCCAGGCGGAGAAAGACAAGTGCCAAATGATTTCCCTCATTTGTGGAGTATGAAAATGAAGCAAAACTGAAGGAACAAAATAGCAGCAGACTCAGAGACTCCAAGAAGGAACTAGTGGTTACCAAAAGGGAAGGGTGTGTGGGGAGGGTGGGCCATTGAGGGGTATTTTGTTTAGTACACATGGTGTGGGGGGGTCACGGGGAAAACAGTGTAGCACAGAGAAGGCAAACAGTGAATCTGTGGCATCTTAACCCAAGGACAGTGATTGCATTGGGGTATGGGTGGGTACTTGATAATATGGGTAAATGTAGTAATCACATTGTTTTTTCATGTGAAACCTTCATAAGAGTGTATATTAATAATACCTTAATAAAAATAAATAAATAAATATAAAGAACTTCAAACAAGCAGGGGTCAGTCTCAGCACAGAATGCTTTTACACTGCACATAAGATTGTTTCTGACAGAGGCAGGGCAGCAGCTGATTTGGAAGTAGCAGGAAGTCCCTTTGGCATGAGGATCTCCACTCTTGTTATTGGGTGCCAGTGACAGACTCTGAGTAGAGGGCATCTTCCATGACAATGAGGTTCTCAAATCAGCAAGGATCCCAGTTGCCCCCTGAAAATACCTTAAGAAGCTCACAGAGTACAGTCCCTGGCATTGGGGATTCAGGCTGTCAGGCAATACAGGTGTAAGAATGCCAGCACAATTGCCAACCTAGAATAGAGTGGACAGACACATGCATTTTGAAAGTTTTTTTAATTACATGCATTTTTCTCACTTTCTCCTTTTTAATTTTAAAAATTTCTTTCACTGAGCCTGCAAGGTGGAAGTTGCAGGAGTAACTGTAAATATGCCATCTCCCACACTCCACAGTTCCTCTGCTTCAGGGTTGACTCTGGCTCCAGCCAGAGGAAACTTTCTAACACGCGAGTCAGATCTTGTCACAACTCTGCAGAAAAACCCTGGCTGGCTTCCTAGCACTCTAAGGATGAAGTCCTATACGTGAATAGAGAGAGAGAGTTGAGGCTCACACAACTCCTTGGCCCCTGTCAGCCTCCTTTGCTGTGTGGTCTGTGAGTGCAAGGCTCACTTCCAGGCCTGGACAGTTGAGACTTGGGGTCCTCCCCAAGACCTCTCATCCCCTGGGGACCATGTGTTCCACATGGTAGAGCTACATAATGGAGAAGAGCTGTTCAATCCATGTCAGACTTGATGTGAGCAAGAAACGACCCTGTTGGTACTGTGTCAAGCTGTTGAGATTTGGAGGTTCATCTCTAATTGCAGCCTTGGGGTTGTAACGGCAGACTTGTGAGGTCTGGCAGGAGCCCACCCCAGCCACATCTCATGCTCACTCTCCACTTCAGCTGTGCCAAAGTTACTTTCTTTCCTGGAACTCATCTAGGTCCTTCTGCCTCTGGGAGTGCCTCTACACCTGCGGTTCCCTCTACCTGTAGTACTCCTCCCCAAATTTCAGCTGTCTACTCCACATATCTGTTGTGGGTTGAACTGTGTTCCCCTGAAAGATATGTTCAAGTCCTAACCCCTGGTATCTGTGCACATGACCTTATCTGGAAATAAAGTCTTTGCAGATGTAGTTAAGATGAGGTCAGATGACTGGATTTTGAGGTGGCCCTTTAACACAATATGACTAGTGCCTTATAAGAAGAGAAGACACACACAGACACAAGGAAAATGCCATGTGATGATGGCGGCAGAGATTGGGGTGATGGGTCTACAAAGCAAGTGTCTTAGTTCAGGCTGCTGTAACAAAATGCCTCAGGCTGGATGTCTTAAGCAACAAATTATTTCTCACGGTTCTGGAGGCTGGGAAGCCTAAGGTCAAGACCCTGGCAGATCAAGGTCAAGGCACTCAGTGTGTGGTGAGACTCCACTTCCTAGTTTGCAGATGGCCATCTTTTCTCTGTATCTTCACATGATAGAGAGCAAAGAGAGAAGCAAGCTCTCTCATGTCTCTTCTTATAAGGGCACTAATCCCATCATGAGGCCCCCACCTTCACAACCTCATCTAAACCTAATTGCCTCCTCAAGGCCCCACTTAGAAATACCATCACACTGGGGACCCGGGTTTTAACGCATGAATCTGGGGGGATGCAAACATTCAGGCCATACCACAAAGGAACACCAAGGATTGCTGGCAACACCAGAAGCTAATAGAGAGGCATGGAACAGATTCTCCCCTAGAGCCTTCAGAGGGAGCACAGCCCTGCCACACCTTGATTTTGGACTTTTAGCCCCAGAAGTGTGAGAAATAAATTTGTTCCGTATGCCACCCAGCTTACAGAGTTTTGTTACAGCAGCCCTGGCCGACTGATACAATATCCATCAGACTTCTGCTGCCTCCAGAAGTGCTGTCATGCCCCAGGGTCCCTCTCAGAGCATGGACCACACAATAGTGACACTGACTATGAGCTCAATGAGATCCTATACCAGGTCTGTCCCTGCCACCTTGACACCTCCAGCAAGCATCCAAATACCTGCAGAATGTGAAAGAGTTGTTGAGTTACAAACAACCAGTTTGGACTGATCTCTCAAATGTGCTTGTTTGCCCTACACAGTGTTTTGAACATCTCACAAAATTATTTGCCAACATTTATGAAATAGGATATTTCTATGAAATGTCAAAGTTTCCAGTTACTTTTGGAAAATTGTTAGGTAAAGCCATATGGGAGCCCAGCACCATGTGTCCACAACCGGTCGGGGCTGAGTCTCGCTGCTCCACAGCAGGCGGAGCAGCTGCTGTCCGGCTCCCCCCAGCACCATCAGGTGCTGACATCTTACTCCTGGATCCCCTCAACTCATTTTCCTGGACAGAAAGCATCTAAGATGTCAGTCCCTAACTAGGCCTCCATGACACTCAACTTCTTCATCTTTAAAACAAGAGTGACAACACCTGCCACTCGGCAGGGATCAGAGAATGTCTGCCAAGTGGTTAGCAGGTAGGAGGTATAAATGAGAGCTGCTAAGGCTACTAACACCAGTAACAACAGAAGCTTCAAAGGGAAGACTCTTTCACCTACTGAGCTCCCTACTAATGTCTCAAATCAAATCCTTAAAACAGACTTGGAAGATCTGGAGAAGCTCTGCACACAGGCAGCTCCCCGAAAGTCGCATGCCTGCAACAACCATCCCATGTCCAGCTTGAGTCTCAGAGGCAGCCTCTGCCCACCAGAGGCCAATCAGGAATGCCTAGGACACCCTTCTGGAATGAGACCTCTGTGGAGTATGTGGTTCACATACAGAAGCTCATGCAGAGGGGCCCTGCCTGGCCTCATGTCACAATCCTTGCAGAACTGTTAAAACCAGATTGCCAGGCCCTTGGGGCTGGACACTCACTTTTAGATAGCATTCCAGGCACTGGGACAGGGACAGTTTTAGGACCCACTGCTGCAGAGGAGGTGGGGGGAAAGCGTATGAAATGGGGAGATGCCCAGCTTCCCTGTGAGAGGTAGCAGCACCTCCTCAAGAGACCAGCCTTGCAGGCTCTTTTATTTATGATTTAGCACGGTACCAAGTCAGTGTGGACCTGGGGGACTGTCTCTTTGAGCCTGTTTCTGAATTTGCAAGATTTCACCATTCATTCATTTATTCACACCTTGGCTTCAATTGCCACCAACCTGTCCACGACCCTGAGAGCAGACCTGTCTCTGGAACTCTAAATCTTCATCCGTAAGTATCCTGCAACATCTCTACTGAACTGTCACCACGGCACCGCAATCTCAGCATGTCCAAAAATGAACATACAACGTTCCTCTGAGGCCAGACCCTCTGCCATTGCTCCAGGCTGCAGAGAATGCCTCTACCATACAGCCACCTATGCAGACCAAGAGCATGGGTGGGGCAGCCTCAATGCCCCTCTCTCCCTCACCTTACCCTGTCTGACTGCCATCTAGGCCTGAGGGTGCCTTGATTACTCTGTCAGCTGCACTCAGGTTTGTATGACAGGAATACCAGTTGGGGCAGGCTGCACTCTGGTACCCAAAAGATCTAAACCCCATGGAGGATTGTTTCTTATGGATGAACAGTCCTGAGTGGGTGTTCAGGCCAGAGAAGTGGCTCTCCTCCATGGGGCCATTTAAGGACCCAAGCCCCTTTTATCTCGTGGCATCACCATCCCCTCAGGCCTTGTCATCAGCATGCAGCTGGCAGAAGGAAATGAGCAGGGAGGAGCTGGTGTGAGAGTCTTACTGTTCCCGGCCTGGAAGCGGCATGCGTCACTGCCACTCACATCGTGTCGGCTAGAACTCTGTCACATGGCCTCGCCTTTCTACAAGGGACACAGAACTGAGCTATTTGCATAAGGAAGGCAAGGACAGACTGGGTGTCCAGTTCTCACAATACTTTCAACTCTGCAGGTTAATGACAATGAAGGGAGACACTAGATAAATGCTCCTTCAGCCAGCCTTTCCGAGAACGTCACCTGGGTAATCAATCCACTGGCCTCCACCAACAGAGGCTCTGTCCCCGCCCCTCCCTGGGAGCTGAGTCTACTTGCCATGTGATGAGATGAATGCTGTATCAGTGAAGCACAGGAGGACAGGGACATGTGGGAGGGACACCAAACCAAGCCAGGAGGTGGGTGGGAAGGATAAGGCTTCCCACAGGAGCACCCAAGTAGTGCCATGAGGACTGAATGGGGGTTCTCCAGGCAGAGACGGGGACAGGGTGCAGAGGAGACCCAATGAGCCAAAGTTGAGCGCTTGAGAAAGGAGACTGTGTGGAGAACTGCGAGTAGCCCCACAGGACAGAGTTGAGAGTGTGCTGTTGGGCAGGGGTTTACGTGCCATGACAAAGGGTTCTGTTTATCCACAGGAAACAGGAAGTCAGTCCGTACTGCAATAGCAATTGTCTGTGAAAGGAGGGGCGATGACAGACAGCAAGGAGGGTGAGCAGGCAGAACTTTGTGTCCTTGTGTGGTTTTACGACCCCAGCTCCCTGCAGAGGGGCAGAGCAGGCAGGAAGGCTGGGAAGTTGGAGGGCCTTGAATCTGAGCCTGGCGAGGAAGGCAGTGGGCTTCACTCTGCCTCTCTCAAGGAGAAAACCACCCCTCCCCAGGTGATGAACTCCTTGCTTCTCGGCTGCCCTGCCTTTAGCTGGGAGGTCTGTATCATCCTTTTCCTTTAATAACTAGAAACGGATCAAGAGATGATCCATTTCAAAGATCAAGACCAAATCCCTCATTAACAGAAAAGAAAACTTGAAGGTCAGAGAAAGGGAATTTCTTAATCTGTGTGGGCTGCTATAACAAAATACCAGACTAGGTGGCTTATAAACAATGGAAATTTTTCGTTTCTCACAGTACTAGAGTCTGGGGAGTCCAAGTCAAGGTGCTGGCAAATTTGGAGCCTGGTGAGCATACTTTCTGGTTCTTAGACAGCTGTTTTCTTACCATATCCTCGCATGGCAGAAGGGGCAAGGGAGCTCTCTGGAGAGTCTTATAAGGACACTAATCCCATTCATGAGGGTTCCACCCTCATGACCTAATCACCTGTCAAGGTCCCACCTCCTAATACCATCACATTGGGGGTTAGGTCCCAACAATGAATTTGGGGAGTACAAATATTCAGTCTAGGACAGGAAATAACATGTCCAGCAGCACCAGGCCTAGAATCCAGGCCTCTCTGAACACAGCACTCTCGGCACCTCCAGGGTGCCTCTGAGGCTGGGGCACTTAGAGACAAGAGGCATGCTGAGGTTTCCCTCCTCCCACCCCCAGTGATGAACACAGATAAGGACACAGAAACCCCACTTTTCTTCTACATAAGAAACAGGAAGGCACAGGCCAGCACCATCTCCCTGGCACCCCCCACCTCCCTTCTCCCTCCACAGTAGAGGGTAAGGCAAAGCCAGCTCCTGGGCATGAACAGCTGTGCAGGGAGCCCCATCCGTTCCCAGCCCAAGGCCAAGCAGGTGAGACACGCCAAGCGTGCATGGGCCGGTGGCTGAGGAGAGAGGAGTCGTCTCCAGGTGACAGCCTTCTCCTGCTGTGAAATGGAAGGATCCTTGGGGTGAATGCTACATCTTAACATTCTATTTTCACATTCTGCCAGTGAACTGGCCAGGCCACTTCTCCAAGTAGGGGGCATGGTGCACTTTCAGACCCAAAGACAAGTTCATGCTGTCTCCCATCAGGGGGTTCCAGAGATGGAGCTCCTCAGGGTAGGTCTGATTCTTGCGACTTGCTTTGCTCCATGGCCTCTCACAGCTGCCCCCAGAACAGCTCAATCCTGGTCCTCCCTGAAGCCTCACCACTACCTGAACCCAGGCCTGCAGAAACCTCCTTGGTCTTCCCCTCCACCTCTCCTTAATGAAACCCACTGTCGCCACCTGGCCCCACACTCCACTCCTGAAAGCCAGGATGCATCTCTAACCACCTCTCTCAACACAAATGGAGAGGTCACCTCATCTGCACCCGCAACCTTACTCCCCTAGAAGCCCTGTATGCCAGAAACATGATGAGAGCCTCAAATGCAAATACATGTGTAATTTAACACTTTCTAATAGCCACGTTAAAAGACTTAAACAATTAGTAAAAAAGGTCAAAAGAAACAGGTGAATTTTAATATATTTTATTTAGTCCAATCTATCTAAGATGATATAATTTCAACATGTAATTAACACAAAAAAATCACTGAGATATTTTACTTGTTTTTTTTTGGACAATCTTCGAAATCCGGTGTGTATTTTATACTTAAGTGCATTTCAATTCAGACTAGATACTTTTTAAATGCTTAATGCCACGTGGGGCCAGTGGCATTGGAAAGCACAGATCTAGACCAGAGGGTTAGAAAACTATAGGCGACAGCCCAAATCTGGTCTGCTGCCCAATTTTATGTGACTCTCAAAGAATGGGTTTTATATTTTTAAGTGGTTTAAATGACACAGATTTCTACGAAATTCAAATTTATAAAGTTTATCATTGTCAATAAAAATGCATGGAAATATGTCTTATCTCTTCTTATATTATGTACTTACTTTCATAATATGTTACTTCATAATAACGTGCCTCTTTGCCCACAAAGGGGAAAACATGTACTACCTGATCCTTTACAGGAGAGGTTTACCCAGCCCTGTGCTACCATTCACCTGCCCCTTTAAACTCCAGTACAGGAGTTTAGCACAGTATCTGCCTTTGGAATCAGGAGGCCAGCTCAAAACCCGACTCTTCCACGTCCCAACTCTGGAATTCAGGACATGTCATTTCCCCTTTCTGAGCCTCAATTTTCTTCACTGGAAAATCGGGTCAGCACTCAAGTGTTAAGTGTAAAGAGGATGAAAACCCAGCGCAGGCCATGGAGCTGGTCACTCTTTCGCTGTTTCCTGTTCACGCCTCGACCTGCAACCCCGGCCACCGACCCCCTCACCTGACGCAGTCCTTCCTCCAGGTGAGCGCCGCTCTGGGCGCCTTCTCCCAGCATCCTCAGCATGCCGGCCTCCCCTGGCCTCGGCCCCACGTCGGCGGCTTCTGGATCACTTTGGCAGCGCACCTCCACCCGCCTGGAACAACCTCCCACCTTCCTCAGCAAACCCTCCCCCCTCCAAGGTGACTAACCGCCGCCCCGCCCCCAGCTCGGGTCCGACAGCACTTCCGCGCGCGTCCCCCCACGTGAGCCCACTTCCGGCGGGCCTGGGCCGGCCCTTCACACGGGCGGGGGCCAGCAGATATTTACACCTGGCGAGGCCCAGAGCTCCAGGATCACGTCCTTCCTTCCCCCTCCACTACTGTGACAAAAATTTCGTGGATTCCTACACCTAATGTTAATCCCGCCTACTCGCTGCCTTGGCAGGGCCCCTCCCAGCCACACCCCGCCCACCTGCCTGGGCTTCCGCCAGCGTCCACCCTCAAGGAACTAGCCCCGGTCATCCCCGGCCTCCGTCGGCCTGGTCACGGATTTAGGACTATATAGGCTCTAGCACCTGACTCATCCACTTTGCTTTATCACATCCTGACAATAAATCTTTTCCTCCTGGGAAAGTGTTTCTTCTAAAATTGACCCTCTCTTTAGCTTAGGCCAGCACTACTTCCATCAACGAGGACCGTATCCTAGAATTGAACTTGTTGCCAACAATTACTCTTGTCCCCAATCAACTAACATTCCTCCATTTTGCCAAAAGTTGATAATTGGCCTCCCACCGGTGGGACTTTGAGCCCTAACCCAGAGTGGGAGCAGCTTCCTCATGCCAGTCACCAATTTTCTTTCTGCATTCTAGCCACCCCCCGACACACACACATTTTTATTGAGATATAATTGACATATCATAAAGTCCATCTGGTTAAAATGTACAATTCAGTGGTTTTAGCATATTCACAGAGCTGGGCAACAATCACCATAATCTAAGTTTAGAACATTTGCATCACCTGAAAAGAAACCCCTGGCCCACTAGCCTCATTCCCAACCCCACCCTACCCCCAGCCCCTGCAAACACGGATCTACTTTCTGTCTCTACAGATTGGCCTGTTCTGGACATTTTATCTAAATGGAATCATATAATATGTGGCCTTTTGTGTCTGGCTTCTTTCAGTTAGCATGTTTTCAAGGTTCATCCATATCATAGCACATATCTGCATTCTTGTTTATTGCCAAATAATTTGCCACTTCTTTTGCTGGTTCCTCCTCCTCAGAGGCTGAATCTCAAACATGTTGAAGCACCCATTGCTCAGTCCTCCTCCTCTCTTCATCCCTATCTACTCAGTCCCTGGGTGATTAATTTGCATTTTCTGGAATTTTATATAAATGGAATCATACAGTATATAGTCTTTGTCTGACTTCTTTCACCCAGAGTAATTATTTTGAGATTCACCCATGTTTTTGCATGCATCAGCAGTTCATTCTTTTTTCCCGATTTTTTTATATTGCAGTACTTAGAATAAAATGCACAACCCTAGTGTACAGCTCGATGAATTCTGACACGTGTATACACCCTGTATTACTTAAAAAAAAAAGTCTCTTAAGGGTTCTGTGTTGCCAGCAAGTGATTTAGGTGTCCAAGACCTTCCACACTTAGGCTCCAAATAATGGGAAGGATGACAACAGACAGGTGGGGGACAGAAAAGCCAGCAGCAGCAATGTCATCCCCATCAGTGGGCCTCACAGCCAGCTATGGCCCAGAAGCCAAATCCAGCCTGCCGCCTGTTTTTATAAGTAATGAATAGTTGCAGCAGAGATTGTACAGCCCACAAAGCCTAAAACATTTACTATCTGGCCCTTAACAGAAAACATTTGCCAACCCCTGTTCTAAATCAAATGGACTCTACCATAATATTGCACATGTAATTGTAGATTAATGATAATAAAATAAATTATAAAAAAATAATAATAAATCAAATGGACTCTCGCACCCAAGGTGTCCCAATCAAGGGCGATATCCCCAACCCAGTTCCCCTCAGTCCACTCCACACCAGACTGGCTGGTTCCCTCTGTCCCTCATGAAGAAAAAGAATAGATTCTTCCTTCTCACGTGTAAAAAAGGAAGATGAAATGGACAGAAACTGATTAGTGTTCAGTCCCTCCTCCTGCTACCAGTATCGAGGTCTGAGGAGAAGGCTCACAGGACTGGGAATCCCTCCTCTCTCCATCCTGAGCTGGAAGCAGAAACTGACTACCCAGGGAGGGAGGGAAGGAGGGGAGCTGGTCCCTGGTTTGCTCTGTGGTCAGGACAAGTCCCTGACTCTCCACGCCTCCTCATTCCCCTCTGTTACAGGAGGAGGAGCAATTGATGGTAAAGATGCTTCCAGTCTCCCACATTCTAGGAGAAAGACCATGACCTCCCTACCCCCTCCAAAGGCAAAGCGGGAAATCCCTGTCAACCGAGCAGTCACAAGAAGTTCATAAACCAGAGCCAACCACAATCGATGCCTGGTCATTCCTCTCTGCCCCAGGGAAGGCCACACACATGAAGGAGAGGAGGCCGAAGTTCCTGGCCATAGAGGGCCAGGACTGGGCCACATGGCAGACCCCAGCCCCAGGGGTGCAGCAGAGCCTGGGCAGTGACAGTGTCGCCTGCTTTCTCCATCCCATTACATCGCATGGAATCAATGGCTCCAGGACAGGCTCAGTGTTGGGAAGCCGAGGCCCTTCTGCAGTGACTCCCAGATCTCCACCCCCTCTGGGGCCTGGGTCTCTCTGCAGTTCCAGCCGCTTCGGCAACCTAATGAGGCAGAGGTGATTATTGTCCTCTCCAAGTCCTCCTGGACCTCTTTCCTCTGTCTGCCTGCCCTGCCTTCCCATCACCTTTATTTTCACTTCAGTGAAAGTATCCAGGAGGACGGTGTGTTGTTTCTATTGCTGTTGTAACGAACAACCCCTTCGTGCCTGAAAACAACATTCATTTATTTCCTCACAGGTCTGCAGGTCAAAGTCCAGGATGGCTGGGTCCTCTGCTCAGTGTTTCACTAGGCTAAAATCTAAGTTTCCACCCACTGTGACCTAATCTGGCATTTGATGTTTTCTTCCAAGCTCATCCCTGATGCTGGCAGGATTTGGTTCCTTGAAGTTGTCGGACTGGGGTCGCTGCCAGCCAAGGGTTGACACGCTGCTCCTTGCACATGGTCCCCTCCATCCTCACAGACAGGTTTGAATCTCTGATTCCACTTCTGCAACCAGCCAGAGGAAGCACTCAGCTTTTAAGGACTCGTATGACTACGCTGGGCCAGCCTGGATAATCCCAGACAGCCAACTGTGCCAATAACATGACACCCTCACAGGTGTGACAGTTCATCAGACTCACCAGTCCTGGGGATTATAGGACATCTCTGGGGGGTGATTTTAGAAATTCTGCCTACTCCACCTGCCCTCTTTCCCACCCCCCATCTAAAGTCTGGCATGTCCTACACATTGTTCATGTCTGTGCCCTGAGCTCTGGCTTTTCCTCCGCCACTGTGGGATCCTCTTCTGGCTTACCTGGGCCTCCGCAGAGGGTCCCTGGCTGTCCTCATCTCTCTGCCACTTCCCCAGGAACACCTCACTCCCATTTTCCCACTGTAACTGAATTATCTCCCAAACACACAAAGCTAACCAGGTTACTCTCCAATTCAAACTCCTGCTTAATTCTCCAGTAGTCTCAAAATCTAAACAAAATTCCAAGTCGTTCGTTCATTAAAATGTTTTCTGAGCACTGACACTCTGCCAAGTACTGAGATCCACAGACCATCTCTGCCCTCCCAGAACTTTCTGTGTGGTAGGTAGCAAGGAGGAGCCGCAACCAAGAGTGCGGGTACCACAGCACTGAAGGTGTCCCTCCACCCCCCCCCGCCCCCCCTCCGCCCCTCCAGGCATTCCCAGCATCCCTGCCCCCAGCAGATCTCAGGAGGAAGTAGGTTTTCCTAATTCTGTATTCTTAGAGCTGGATACTTCCCCATTGAGGAATGCAGTCCTGGAGCTCACACGGAACCTCTGGACAGGCAGGACTTTCTCTCTAGCTCACCAGCGTGCCCTCCAATGCCACAGTGTCTAACACATTCCAGGTGCACTGTACATTTTTTGGAATGAATGGGATATCCAGTATATGATAGAGTCAAACCTCCTCAACATGCCCTCTGCTCCTGACAGTTTGCCAACTGTGGGCAGCAAAAACTCCAGCTGCTCAGAACGGTAGCCCCTGGGAGCCGGCGCTGGCACCACTCCCCTGGCCTTAGCTTAAATGGTAGCTGGGGCCCCAGTATGTTGGTGCTTGGGGATCTGCTATTTAAGGAATGGCAAAAGCTCCACGGCATCAAGTCTGGCAGGCACGTCAATGTCAATTCCAGGAGGCCTAAGAAAAAGAGCAGAACAGAAAATGTGCCCACATCATGCTAGCCCAAGAATCCCATTACACAGTGGGAAGCAGCATGGTGCTGCCATACAGAGGGGGCAGCTTCTGGACACACACACACATACCCCAGCAACAGCAAAGAAAACAGGGGAGAGTTTCCAACAGAGAAGTTTCCTCAGACTTTGAAGGCACAGCAAGGGGATAACAGGTGAAACGGGTGGGGAGAGCTGCAGGGGGCCTCAGAGGACAGGCCTGCTCCAGGACGAGGGAGTGAGAGTCGGAACCAAAACAGCAGCAGCACCCATCGCCTCCTCCAGGTGGCCCCAGACAAAAACCCATCTGGGAAAAGCCCACTTTTCATAGGTCTTGGTGGCCCAGAGTAAAGCTTGCATCAGGCTCAGGGGCTGATGAGGGACCCAGGGACGACCCCTCCCCACCACCACCTGGAGCCACAGACCCCTGGCAGCCCAGCTCCCTACAGGCATCCAACCAGAACACAGAGTGCCTCATGGAACTGCCCCAGCCTCCCATCTGCAAAATGTCTGGATTAGGTGGTCCCCAGGGTCCCTTTAACTTCCAAAAGTCAAGTCCTCCCTTCTAATTTTATCCCTGCCAGGAATCAGAGCCACATGCCTCTGCCAGCCCCTGGTTACTGGCTGGAAAAGTAGAATGTAGAGTCAGTCCAGAAGCCCTGCACAGAGGTGGCCTTGGCGTTTGAGCCCCATGTCCAGGCAACAGTCCAGCCCCACCCATGTGCAGGTGGCCCGTGAGGCTGTTTCAGCTTCACCTGATCCCACAGCCATGCATGGAGGTCCAGCTCATGCCCTCCAAGGGCCAGGGTTCCAATGTGGTGGGTTGATTCATGTCCCCCAAGAGGAGGTGCTCAAGTCAAAGCCTTGGTGCCTGCACACCTGGTGTAGAAACAGGGTTGCTGCAGATGTAACCGTGTTACGATGAGGTCCTCAGGCTGGGTCCTGATGCAATATGACTGGTGTCTTCATAAGAAGAGGAAAACACCATGTGAAGACAGGAACACAAAGCAAGCAAGCCACGGGACGTGGGGGCAGGGACAGGAGAGATGTGTCCACAAGCTAGGGAGCACAGGGGCTGCCAGCAGCTTCAGAAGCAAAGAGAAGGCTTGGAGTGGATTCTCCCCATGAGCCTTCACAGGAAGCATGGCTCTGCTGATACCCTGACTTCAGACTTCTGGTCTCCAGAATTGTGAGACAATAAAGGTGTGTTGTTTTAAACCCCCCAATTTGTGTTACTTTATTAGGGCAGCCTAGCAAACTAATAGAGCCAGTCAATTACAGTATCTGCTTGTTGCCAAACATTTCCTTTCCCCACCCCGCCACAACCAATCTATCATTGTGAGAGAGAGGAGAAGGGAAGGAGGCCCACCTCTCACATGGGAGGAATTTGGGGCAAGAGCATGGATGGAGCCTGACACCTCTTCTATTCCTACCTGCCCACCCCTGTTCTTATAGTGAGAAACCTATATGCACATGTGTGGACACCCCAAGCCAAACATCCACACTCTGTCCACAACCCAGCCACCCACACCATGGCCACCCTGCAGACTTACAGGGACAGCTCTGCCTCTGAAGAGTAGATGTCAGGGGAGGACAGGAAATGCCTGCACCTGGAGGATGGAGGTTGGCATCCGGGATCCTGGTGAGCACACCCCTTGATCTTGCAGATTTCTCACCCACCCTCTAAAATTCAGGCCCAGGGCAGTTAGGCCCAGAAAGAAACCTCTGCATGCCCAGCTTGTACCGTACAACACCTGGGGGCTTTCCTGGCAGTATCTCATTCAATCCTCACCCATTTTAAAGGAGAAAAACTGAAACACAGTGACATTAAACTTGTCCAAGGGTAAAAAGCTGATACACTGTACACCTGGGAATTCAAATCTTGGTCTGACTCTCAGTCCCTCCCTCTATCTGTGTATCACACTTTTCCCTAGATTTAACTTAAATTGGTAACTGCCAGAGCCCTATTAGATATCAAAAATAGTTAAAACAGACAAGTTTAAAACACCTGACACTCCAGCCATCAGAGTAGTTCGTTACTAGAGAAAGAATAGAGACTGGAAATAAACCCAAACACGTTTCAGAATCAAGTACACAACAGAGACATTTTAAATGAATGCATGGAAAAAGAAAGAATTTAATAAATGGCATCGGGACAATGCTAGCCAAGGGGAAGAAAGGCAAGCTGGAGCCCTGTCTTGCTCCTAACATACCAAACCAATGGAACAAAAAATGTTCATATAAACAGGAAAACCACATATGGGTAAAATTACAGTATTTCCAGAATCTCTCGCCTGGCCTCAATCCATCTCCATATCAATAGGTGTTTCCAAAGGGTGAAGAGAAGTAGTCATCTCCATATTAATAGGTGCTTACAAGGGGCAAGGGAAGAGGTAGGTGTGGGGGGGACCAGAGAAGGGGGGGGAGGGTCTTCCCAGCCAGGACAGGGAGAGACATGGGTGAGCGGGAGTAGACAACTTCTTGTAAGCAATAAATGGGTTTCTCCCACTTTATTTTTCCCTTTGACTGACTTCGGCTTCAAAGGTTTATTTGACCCCACTGGGAACACTTTTTCCCCCTGGAGTTACACCTTGAAAGCACTAAAATATTTCCTTAAAGCTTTTCTAAAGCCATAGGACAACACCATAGAAAAACTGGAAGAGAACAGAAAAAGAAATATAAATGACCTATAAAAATATGAAATATTTCGCCTCCCTCAGACCTGAAAAAATATAAATGCAAACAAGATACCATTTTTCCCTATTGGATCTTCACCACCCTTCCTCCCCCTAAACAAAAAACCCAATCTTTTTTTTTTATTGAAGTATAGTTGATTAATATATATTATATTGGTTTCAGATGTACAACATAGTGATTTGACAATTATATACATTATGAAATGTTCACTGTGATAAGAGTAGTTACCATTTGTCACCACACAAAGTTACTACATTATTGACTATATGCTGTACTTTCATCGCCATGACATACTTATTTTATAATTGGAAGTTTGCACCTCTTAATCCCCTTTACCTATTTCTCCCATTCTCCCAGCCCCTCCCCTATGGCCACCACCAGTCCATTCCCTATATTTGACTCTATTTCTATACTAAAGCCCAGTCTTGGCAAGAGTTGGAGAGACACTATCACAGCAACTGTAAATTGTAGCTCTTTAAAGAACAACTGTTAACAGTTCAGATATCAAAATTATAAATGTTATAGGAATTTTTCCCTGGGTAGATTCACAAAAGTACCAAAGATATTGCACAATGTTCATTGCCAATTTATTCCAAATAGTAAAACCACTAAAAACAACTGACGTCCATCAGTAAGGTGTGATTAAGTAAATTATAGAAAGCCATACACTGTGTTACAATGGAGGTATTAACAGAATGAGATTTATCACTATGAGGGAAATAAAAAATTTCCCAAGATACAATGATAAGTAGAAAGAAATTACTGGAATACACACACTTGCATATGTAAATGAAAAAAATTAATAGTGAATACCTCTGAAGAGTTTAAATGGAGGGGATACCCAACAGTTAAGGCAGAAGGATGTTTGACTTTTTGTGTTATACTTTATATATGCTGTAACTCCCAGGGATAAATATGTTCCCAGTCTGGAGCAAATAACCTTTGAAGTTGAAATCAGTCAAAGGTAGAAATAAACTGGGAGAAGCCCATTTATTGCTTACAAGCAGTTGTCTACTTCTGCTCCATGTGTCTCTTGTGAACCTTCTGCAAAAGGATCCCCACCACACCTGTCCAGTCCCAGTGCTCACTTGCTCCCACCCACCTTGTAATCACCTATTGATATGGAGATGGATACTTCTCTCCACCCCTTGGAAACACCTATTGATATGAAGATGAACTAAGGCCAGGAGAAAGATTCTCAAAATTGCAATTTTACCCACAATGCTTTCAGAAAAAATTTTAAATATAAACATTATCACCCTTAAAATAAGTACATTTTAAATTCTAAAACCAAAATCTCCAGACCCTAAAGAAATCCATTTTTCTGGAGCACCAAGCTAACTTTTCTAAACTCAGCTTTTCAAAGGAAGGTGTGGCCCAAGCACTTGTGTCTGAGGAGCAGCCCATCCTCCAGAACCCCGCATGGCAGGGTGCCCGACAGAGTCCTCTCTCCTACGGCTCTCCCCTGAAATCTCAGGCTTCATTTCTAGGGAGACATCAGTTCTCACTAAGGAAAGTAGGCTGGGATGTAGGTTTTCATTGTTCATCTTGACAAATATTGGCCACACTAATACTGCCATAATTGGTGTTAAAAAGAGACACACAGGCCCAACCGGGTGTCACTTCTGCTAGGCCAAGTCACCAAACCAGGGCCCAACTAAACTTAAAATTTTAATGCAATTACAGTTTCAACCTCACTCAGAAATATAGTCAGGAATTTTTGGTTGGCACCTTTGATAAAATAATCTGTCACATTCATCCTCTCCACCTTCCCTAAAAAAAGAAGAGGTGATCTGCTTTATAGGACCCCTAGCTCTTCCCCATAAGAAAAGTGACCTGGCCTGAAACAACCCTTTTTCTTTTGTTAATAACTCCCCCACTGATGCCAGGGTTGTTGTTCGCAGAGTCAAAGAATGAACTTCGCAGACACCCAAGGTAGGAGAGCCAGGGAGAGGCTTTTATTGAGAGATACAATGAGAGGACAGAGCTCCTGGCTCCTGCCAGGAGGGGACAAGAGACCCCGGGGTGGTGCGTTGTCTAGGGGATTTATAAGCAGTTGAGGATTTGGGGGAACTGATAAAGGGCTTAGGGTGTGGACTTGTTAAAAGTGGTCTTAGGATGTTTGTCCTTGATGAGACAATGTCCCTTTTAGCATGCTAAAGTGAATCTTACACATGATTTACAAATGATTAGCATAATTAAAACATGGGCTACTTTCTTTTATCTGGGGAGTATCAACTGATCTCACTGAAGAATGACTCTAGAGCTTAATGTTTAACACAGAGTTTTGGTAGGGGGTTTCCTTTCTGTCTATAAAAACCTTCCACTTTGCATTTGACCCAGGAATTCCACTACTAGGAATTTACCCAAAGAAAACAAGATCCCAGATTCAAAAAGACATATGCATCCCCTGTTTATCACAGCACTATTTACAATAGCCAAGACAGGGAAGCAACCTAAGTGTCCATCAGTAGATGAATGGATAAAGATGTGGTACACACATACAATGGAATATTATTCAGTGATAAGGAGAAAACAAATCCTACCATTTGCAACAACATGGATGGAGCTAGAGGGTATTATGCTCAGTGAAATAAGCTAGGAGAAAGACAAGTACCAAATGATTTCACTCATTTGTGGAGTATAACAACAAAGCAAAAACTGAAGGAACAAAACAGCATCAGACTCACAGACCCCAAGAAGGGACCAAAGGGAAAGGGGTTGGGGAGGGCAGGTGGGGAGGGAGAGAGAAGGATATTAAGGGGTATTATGATTAGCAAACATAATGTAGGGTGGGCACAGGGAAGGCAGTATAGCACAGAGAAGACAAGTAGTGACTTTATAGCATCTTACTATGCTGATGGATAGTGACTGTAATGGGGTATGTGGAGTGTTAGGCAGGAAAATAGGTATGAGGGGGGTGGAAAGAGAAAAAGGCCAGAAAGTCCACCAAAAAAGACCCAAAATTAATCAATTAAAGCTCAAAAAGCAAAGAGAAACTTGGCCTGGAATGTTTGAATATTTCCCTGATAAAGGAAGGTACCTCAGCATAGCCCATGTCTTTATTGTGTTAATCATGCAGGCCCAGCTTACTTTCTTTACTTTACCTATATGCTGTTTTTTTCTCCTTCTGGCCCTAATTAAGTAGATTGTAAACTAGGCAAATAATTTAGCATGCAGGCGCAACCATAAACAACATAGTGAAAGGCAGGAAGGATTCCATTTTAAAGATTGTATTTTAATACCCAGAAACTTAAAAATGTAAGATTCCTAACTTACTCTTTGGCAAACAGACAATAACTCAGCCCACCTTGGGGGCTGGGCAGGCAGCCTGTTTGATCTTCTTCT
This sequence comes from Smutsia gigantea, assembly GCA_032199065.1. Classification (NCBI taxonomy): domain Eukaryota; kingdom Metazoa; phylum Chordata; class Mammalia; order Pholidota; family Manidae; genus Smutsia; species Smutsia gigantea. The sequence goes on from JAVSCE010010381.1 coordinate 84,400, forward strand.
AGACCAAGACGCTGGTATGCCAGGGAGAATTCAGAGCAGAAACTTCCTTCTGTTAAGTTAATTCTAAGTATTCAAAGACCACTTAACAAGTCTGCACCTCCAGCCCTTGGTCATATTCCTAAAGAATCCTTAAAAGGGGGAACCCCCAACCTTTCGGGGCACTCCTCTCTCTGAGGTCACCCGCACTTTCCAAGTGCATAACCTTTTAACTTTAAACTCTCTTTTCAACCTTTCAGGGGGCACTCCTCTCTCCTCTCTGAAGTGGCCCACACTTTCTAAGTATGTAACCTTTTAATCTTAAACTTTCTCTCTCCAACCTTTCGGGGGCGCCTCTCCTTGCTGAGGTTGCCTGCGGCACTTCTCTCTTTAAGTAACTTTAAATAAGATTTTTACTCTGCTTCATTACTGTGTCTCTGCCCTTCAAGTCTGTGTCACGGTGGGGCAAGGACTGAGGAAAATACACAACGCTCCCCTAACAGGGGGACTTGATAATAGGGGTGAATGTGATAGGGAAAAACTTACAAGGACAGCAGTCTAGTCCAGGTGGCTCCCTTCTGCTGCTCTTCTTAGCAAAGACAACAGAAACTCCCTCAACTCCCCCTCCCCTTCACTCCCCGCTCTGCCAGGCACTTGCTCCCTAAACTCACTCCCCCTTGCTTGCTCGTTTGCTGTGCATGTAGGAATGTTACAGATACAGAAGCAGAAAGATATATATTACTCCCTTTACTTTTGTTCGGGGCTCAGACCTTGGGAGATTACTCCCCTCTGAGCCCGCCGGGGTGAAATAAACCCTCAACACCCCAAGACTTCTGAGTGCCACTTGGTTCTTCCGTCAGTGATCCAGTCCAGGTTTTTCCTGTATTTTCTGTAACAAATGTAGTAACTACGATGTTGCTCATGTGAAACCATCATAAGATTGTATATCAATGATACCTTAATAAAAAAAAAGAATCATATGGAAAATGTCAGTTAAATCAAAAGATCCTGATGGTAAATTTCGTATTATGTAATGGAATAAAGAACAAGTGGACAGAAATAAAAACATATAAATGGAATAAAGAACAAGTGGACAGAAATAAAAACAAAAAATAAAAACAAAAAACAAAAACAAAAAAAAACCTCCCACTTTGTACAATTCCTCGGAACATCTATTTGCGAGAGTGGATGCTGAGCAACTCAGGAATTGCTTAATAAAGCCAATTAGAGCTTCACATTTACTTGGGTGAATTTGGTTCTTTAACAACAGTTTATGCAATTATTAGAAATTGCTTTATTTCTTTTGTAGGCCAGTGTTAAAGAACTAAATCCATCCAAATAAATGTGAAGCTCTAATTGGCTTTATTAAGCTATTCATGTATTTCTGAATCACATCTAGCAAGTAGAGAGATGTTCCCAAGGGCTACCGAAAGGAAGAGGTTTTCACAGGCAGGACAAGAAGTCTTAAACAGGAAAAAAGAATACTTTGGGTAAGGTCACCTTTAACTGGGGATAAAAGGGGTCTTATTAGGTAGATTCCTTTGGGGGATGGAGAAGGCCCATGGGGCACCACTACCTTATCAACACTTCCCAGAAAATTTCTGACTGACTCCATTTCTGAAGGAGGTTGAAATTGCAGTTAAGTTTAGGTATTGAGTCCCTGTTTGGTGACTTGGCCTAGCAGAAGTGACACCATGCTGGGCCTATGTCTTTCTTCGTAACACTATATGTGTATTTTTTTCTTCTACTTGAACTTCAGATCCTAATGTAAGCACATAGCTTGAGAAATAAAATGGCAATTTAAAGTCATCCTCAATTTAAAAAATTGGGCAGGAGTTCCTCCAAAGGTATGCAAATATTCAGTTAGCACATGAACATTTCTCAGGGTCATTAGCTTCCTGGAAATGCAAATCAAACCACAATGACTACTTCACACCTACTGGGATTACTACAATGAATAAGTCAGATAATACCAAGTGTGGGTGAGAATGTTGAGAAATTGGAACCTTTGTACCCTGCTGGTTAAACACAGAGTTGACATTTGACCCAAAAATTCTAGTTGCAGGTGTTTATCCAAGAGAACTGAAAACATATGCCCCAGGAAAATTGTACATGAAGGTTCATAGCAGCACTATTTACAATAGTCAAAAGGTGAAAGCAGCCCAATCCATCAACTAATGAATGGATAAAATGCGGACTCTCCATACAGTGGAATGTTATGTAATAATGGAGCACTGACACATCCTGCAACACGGAGGAACCTTGAAAACATTATGCTAAGTGAAAGAAGCCAGACACCAAAGATCACATACTATATGATTCCATTCCTATGAAATTTCCAGAAGAGGAAAATCTACAGAAAAAGAAAAGTGAACTAAGAGTTGCTTAGGGCTGGAGAGGATGAAGGGGATCAGAGGCCGACAGCCAAATGGGGTAAGGGTTCTTACTGAGTGATGAAAATGTCTTCAAACACTCTGTGGTGAAGGCCACACAATTCAGTGAACACATGAAACCCACTGAATTGTATGCTTTAAATGGGTGAAAAGCATATGAATTATATTGCAAATAAATATATATACTTGCATTTATACACACAAAAAACTGTGAATACCTCTACAAAGTATAAATGGGAGGAAAAAAAATCACCCACTTAAAATTTAAATCACCCATTAAAAAAAAGCATCCCCCCAACTTTTTAAAAGATGGGACCTTGGTCTATATCTAAATTTCTCACTTTATAGATGAGGGACTGAAGCTCAGAGACGTGAAATGACTTGCCTAGTCATTTAGAGCCCTGGTCTACTGCCCACTAGCCACTATGGCCTCTCTACACTGCTTCAAGTGAGCTAGAGTGGCAATTCAAACAAAAATAGTGAAGTCGGAATTCCAGGAAGATGGCAGCATGAGCAGGGCGGCAGAAATCTTCTCCCAAAACTATATATACATATATATATATACATATATATATATGAAAATACAGCAAATACAACTATTCCTAAAAGAGAGACCAGAATACACAGGAAAGCACACAGTGTGCAGCTACACCCGAGAGGACTTGACACCCCAAGAGGCGGTCTTAAAGAGCCCAGCTGACATACCTGGCAAGTACCAGCGACCACTTCTATAGCCATGAAAAGACAGAGGAATATGGTCCAGACTAAAATCAACCAGACAACCCCAGAGAGGGAGCCTGAAGGGATGGAAATGCACAGTCCTCCTGAAAAAGAATTCACAATAAAAGTCATAACCATGCTGATGGATCTACAGAGAAATGTGCAAGAGCTGAGAGAGAAAGTGAGGGAAATGAGGAAAGACAATGCAAAAATCAGACAAGCGATCAACGGGCTTAACAGCAGACTGGATGAAATGCAAGAGACTGTTAATGGAATAGAAATCAGAGAAAAGGAATACAGAGAAGCTGAGGCAGAGAGAGATAAAAGGATTTCTAGGAATGAAAGAATATTAAGAGAACTGTGTGACCAATCCAAATGGAACAATATTCGCATTATAGGAGTACCAGCGGAAAAAGAGAGAGAAAAAGGGATAGAAAGTGTCTTTGAAGAAATAATTGCTGAAAACTTTCCCTCAGTGGGGAAGGAAATAGTCTCGCAGTCCATGGAAGCCCACAGATCTCCCAACACAAGGGACCCAAGGAAGACAACACCAAGACACATAATAATTAAGATGGCAAAGATCAAAGTTAAAGACAGAGTATTAAAGGCAGCTACAGAGAGAAAAAAGATCACCTACAAAGGAAAACCCATCAGACTATCATCAGACTTCGCAATAGAAACCTTACAGGCTAGAAGAGAAAGGCATGATATATTTAAGGTTATGAAACAGAAGGGCTTCGAACCAAGAATACTGTATCCAGCACGAATATCATTTAAATATGATGGAGGGATTAAACAATTTCCAGACAAACGAAAGTTGAGAGAGTTTGCCTCTCATAAACCACCACTACAGGATATCTTAAATGGACTGCTCTAGATGGAAGTACACCTAAGGCTAAAAAGATGTCACCAGAGAAAATAAAATCATAGCACAGAAAGCAGACCACCCAAATACTAACTAAAGGCAAAGAATAAAACACCTAGAATATAAAGAATGGAGGAGGAAGAATAAGAAGGGAGACAAATAAAGAAACATCACATGGTGTTTACACTAACTTAACAAGAAAGTTAAGTTAGATTGTTAGATAGTAAAGAAGCAACCCTTGAACCCTTGGTAACCACGAATCTAAAGCCAGCAATGGCAATAAGTACATATCTATCGATAATCACCCAATGTAAATGGACTGAATGCACCAATCAAAAGACACAGAGTAACAGAATGCATAAAAAAGCAAGACCCATCTATATGCTGCTTACAAGAGACTCACCTCAAACCTAAAGATATACACAGACTAAAAGTGAAGGGATGGAAAAAGATATTTCATGCAAACAAGGAGAAAAAAGCAGGTGCTGCAGTACTTGTATCAGACAAAACAGACTTCAAAACGAAGAAAGTAGCAAGAGATAAAGATGGACATTACATAATGATAAAGGGATCAGTCCAACAAGAAAATATAACCATTATAAATATATATGCACCCAACACAGGAGCGCCCGCATATGTGAAACAAATACTAACAGAATTAAAGGACGAAATAGAAAGCAATGCATTCATTTTAGGAGACTTCAACACACCACTCACTCCAAAGGATAGATCAACAAGACAGAAAATAAGTAAAGACACAGAGGCACTGAACAACACACTAGAACAGATGGACCTAACAGACATCTACAGAACTCTACACCCAAAAGCAACAGGATACACATTCTTCTCAAGTGCACATGGAACATTTTCCAGAATAGACCACATACTAGGACACAAAAGGAACCTCAGTAAAGTCAAAAATATTGAAATTCTACCAACCAACTCCTCAGACCATAAAGGTATAAAACTAGAATTAAATTTTAGAAAGAAAACAAAAAGGCTCACAAATACATGGAGACTTAACAAAATTCTCCTAATTGATCAATGGGTTAACGACCAAATCAAAACAGAAATTGAAGAATATATGGAGACTAATGACAACAACAACAAAAAGCCACAACTTCTGTGGGACGCAGCAAAGGCAGTTCTAAGAGGAAAGTATATTGCAATCCAGGCCTATTTAAAGAAGGAAGAACATTCCCAAATGAATAGTCTAAAGACACAATTACTGAAATTGGGAAAAAAAGCGCAAATGAGGCTCAAAGTCACCAGAAAGAGGGACATAATAAAGATCAGAGAAGAAATAAATAAAATTGAGAAGAATAAAACAATAGAAAAAAATCAATGAAACCAAGAGCTGGTTCTTTAAAAAAATAAACAAAATAGATAAACCCCTAGCCAGACTCATTAAGAGAAAAAGAGAATCTACACACATAAACACAATCAGAAATGAGAAAGGAAAAATCACGACGGACCCCACAGAAATACAAAGAATTATAAGAGAATATTATGAGAATCTATATGCTAACAAGCTGGAAAACACAGAAGAAATGGACAACTTCTTAGAAAAATACAACCTTCCAAGACTGACCAAGCAAGAAACAGAAAAACTAAACAGACCAATCACCAGCAACGAAATTGAATTGGTAATCAAAAAACTACCCAAGAACAAAACCCCTGGGCCAGATGGATTCACCTCTGAATTCTACCAGACATATAGAGAAGAAATAACACCGATTCTCCTTAAAGTTTTCCAAAAAATAGAAGAGGAGGGAATACTTCCAAACTCATTCTATGAAGCCAGCATCACTCTAATACCAAAACCTGGAAAAGACCTCACCAAAAAAGAAAATTATAGACCAATATCCCTCATGAACGCAGATGCAAAAATACTCAACAAAATATTAGCAAACCAAATTCAAAAATACATCAAGAGGATCATACAAAATGATCAAGTGGGATTCATCCCAGGGATGCAAGGATGGTACAACATTCGAAAATCCATCAACATCATCCACCACATCAAAAAAAAAAAGAACAAAAACCACATGATCATCTCCATAGATGCTGAAAAAGCATTTGACAAAATTCAGCATCCATTCCTTATTAAAACTCTCAACAAAATGGGTATAGACGGCAAGTACCTCAACATCATAAAGGTCATATATGACAAACGCACAGCTAACATCATACTTAACAGCAAGAAGCTGAAAGCTTTTCATCTAAGACCAGGAACAAGACAGGGATGCCCACTCTCTCCACTGTTATTCAACATAGTACTGGAGGTCCTAGCCACGGCAATCAGACAAAACAAAGACATACAAGGCATCCATATTGGTAAAGAAGAAGTCAAACTGTCACTATTTACAGATGACATGATATTGTACATAAAAAACCCTAAAGACTCCACTCAAAAACTACTAGAACTAATATCTGAATTCAGCAAAGTTGCAGGATACAAAATTAACACACAGAAATCTGTAGAAATCTGTTGCTTTCCTATACACTAATGATGAACTAACAGAAAGAGAAATCAGGAAAACAATTCCATTCACAATTGCATCAAAAAGAATAAAATGCCTAGGAATAAACCTAACAAAGGAAGTGAAAGACCTGTACTCTGAAAACTACGAGACACTCCTAAGAGAAAGTAAAGAGGACACTAACAAATGGAAATGCATCCCATGCTCTTGGCTAGGAAGATAAATATTGTCAAAATGGCTATCCTACCTAAAGCAATCTACATATTCAAAGCAATCCCTATCAAACTACCAACAGCTTTCTTCAATGAACTCGAACAAATAATTCTAAAATTCATATGGAACCACAAAAGACCCCAAATAGACAAAGCAATCCTGAGAAGGAGGAATAAAACAGGGGGAATTACACTCCCTGACTTCAAGCTCTACTACAAAGCCACAGTAATCAAGACAATTTGGTATTGGCACAAAAATAGACAGACCCACAGACCAGTGGAACAGAATAGAAAATCCAAACATTAACCCAAACATATACAGTCAACTAATATTTGATAAAGGAGCCTTGGATATACAATGGGGAGATGACAGCCTCTTCAGCAACTAGTGTTGGAGAAACTGGACAGCTACATGTAAGAGAATGAAACTGGACTACTGTCTAGCCCCACACACAAAGGTAAACTCAAGGTGGTTCAAAGACCTGAATGTAAGTCATGAAACCATAAAACTCTAGAAAAAAACATAGGCAAAAAATCTCTTGGACATAAACATGAGCGACTTCTTCATGAATGTATCTCCCCGGGCAAGGAAACAAAAGCAAAAATGAACAAGTGGGACTATATCAGGCTGAAAAGCTTCTGTACAGCAAAGGACACCATCAGTAAAACAAAAAGACATCCAACAGTATGGGAGAATATATTCACAATGACGTATCCGATAAGGGGTTGACATCCAAAATATATAAAGAACTCACGCACCTTAACAAACAAAAAGCAAATAATCCAATTAAGAAATGGGCAGAGGACATGAGTAGGCATTTCTCCAAAGAAGAAATTCAGATGGCCAACAGGCACATGAAAAGATGCTCCACATCGCTAATCATCAGAGAAATGCAGATTAAAACCACAATGAGATATCACCTCACACCAGTGAGGATGGCCAACATCCAAAACACAAACAACAACAAATGTTGGAGAGGACGTGGAGAAAAGGGAACCCTCCTACACTGCTGGTGGGACTGCAAATTAGTTCAACCATTGTGGAAAGTAGTATGGAGGTTCCTCAAAAAACTCAAAATAGAAATACCATTTGACCCAGGAATTCCACTCCTAGGAATTTACCCTAAGAATGCAGCAGCCCAATTTGAAAAAGACATATGCACCCCTATGTTTATCGCAGCACTATTTACAATAGCCAAGAAATGGAAGCAACCTAAGTGTCCATCAGTAGATGAATGGATAAAGAAGATGTGGTACATATACACAATGGAATATTATTCAGCCATAAGAAGAAAACAAATCCTACCATTTGCAACAACATGGATGGAGCTAGAGGGTATTATGCTCAGTGAAATAAGCCATGCTGAAAAAGACAAGTATCAAATGATTTCACTCATATGTGGAGTATAAGAACCAAGAAAAAAAACTGAAGGAACAAAACAGCAGCAGACTCACAGAACCCAAGAATGGACTAATAGTTACTAAAGGGAAAGGGACTGGGGAAGATGGGTGGGAAGGGAGGGATGAGGGGGAAAAAGGGGCATTACGATTAGGGGATGTAATGTTGGGGGGAGGGCACGGGGAGGGCTGTACAACTCAGAGAAGACAAGTAGTGATTCTATAGTATCTCACTACGCTGATGGACAGTGACTGTAATGGGGTTGGTGGGGGAGACCTGATGAAGGTGGTAGTTTAATAACCATAATATTGCACATGTAATTGTAGATTAATGATACCAAAATTAATTATTTTTAAAAAATGCTCATGGAGGTACAGAAAAATATTCAAGAACTCAGGGATGAATTTAAGACAGAGATCCAATCATTACAGAATACAATGGAGGGTTTTAAAAGCAGATTAGATACAGTGGAGGAGATGATAAATGAAATAGAAATTAGAGAAGAGGAATACAAAGAAGCTGAGGCACAGAGAGAAAAAAGGATCTCTAGGAATGAAGGAATATTGAGAGAACTGTGTGACCAATCCAAACGGAACAATATTCATATTATAGCGGTACCAGAAGAAGAGAAACAAAAAAGGGATAGAACGTGTCTTTGAGGAGGTGATTGCTGAAAACTTCCCTAATCTGGGGAAGGAGATAGTCTCTCAGGCCATGGAGGTGCAAAGATCTTCCAACACAAGAGACCCAAGGAAGACACCACCAAGACATGTAATAATTAAAATGGCGAAGATCAAGGATAAGGACAGAGTACTAAAAGCAGCCAGAGAGAAAAAAGATCACATACAAAGGAAAACCCATTAGGCTATCATCAGACTTCTCAGCAGAAACCTTACAAGCCAGAAGGGAGTGGTGTGATATATTTAATGCAATGAAGCAGAAGGGCCTAGAACCAAGAATACTTTATCTGGCAAGGTTATCATTTAAATTTGAAGGAGGGATTAAACAATTTCCAGATAAGCAAAAGCTGAGAGAACTTACCTCCCACAAACCTTCTCTACAGTGTATTTTGGAGGGACTGCTATAGATGGAAGTGTTTCTAAGGCTAAATAGCTGTCACCAGAGGTAATAAAACCACAGTAAAGAAAGTACAACAATTAATTACTAAGCAAATGCAAAATTAAATCAACTACCCCCAAAGTCAGTCAAGGGATAGACAAAGAGTACAGAATATGATACCTAATACATAAAGAATGGAGGAGGAAGGAAAAGGAGGAGAAAAAAAAAAGAAACACATGGTATAGTTTATTGAGAACATATTGACAGGGTATGATCAAAATGTGGGGTTGGGGACAAGTAGGCCTGGGCTGAAATCCAGCTTTGTGAGCTTGATCAAACTGTTTACCCTTATGAGCCTCAGTAAGTTGTGAATAAAAAAGGTATTCTTTGTGAGCACTGTGGGAGGGCTTCCCAGGGAGGGCCAGACCTACTACAAGATCTAGAAGAGGGAGAAGCACGTAGGTAGAGGGGGAGGTGTTTGGGATGGGCTTTTGTTACAGCTAAGTCGTGGGCAGGAAGGCACAGCTGAAAATAACTACTGGTCTCAAAGCTCAGGAAAGGGGCTCTCTTTTCTCAAGAAATTCCACTGTGTAAACATTTAAAAGGTCCACTTATCTGTTGCTATGCTGTGCATACAAACTTTGTTTACTTTCAAATTATTGTTTATTTTTACTGTTCAATTGATATATTTTTCTCTTCGTGAAATTTTAGAGTCAAGGTTAGGACGGACGGCATTGTAACTTTTCTTATTAAAACACTAAGTTCTAAAAATCTGTTTTTTATTTAATGACTTTGCAACATGGTTGCTGGGTTAAAAGGTCAATTTTTAAATTGGCTTAACTGACCTGCCCCTCCCATGGCCACCTGCGCTTCTATTCCAGTTACTGACCTGTTCCACCATCTCAGAAATGGCAGGTCTACCACCGCATAATCAAAGGCAATTAATTTGTAGCAATTATCTGATTAATATCAGTCCAATGTCTCAAGACACGGTGGAAGCGCCCGAAGTAAGATCCCACAGTGTGGGCCCCCTGGTCCTCCACGGATAAGGGCATACGGAGCGCCTGGGCGAGCTCTCCCCACCTGCCTGTGGTCTCGGCCGTTGCGGGTCCCCCAGCGTTCGGGACTGCGCTCACGGTCTTGCCCCTCGGCCCCAGCCAGCTGCCTCGGCGGCGCCTCCCGTCGTGAGTAATGATGGGCAGTAAGGGTTAGAGGATTCCTGTGGAAGTCGGAAGGGACCGCAGTTTTAGGTGGTAGGGGAGCCGCTATCGTGGGTAACCTCGGAGCAGATCCCTGTGGGAACGGTGGGGCTTTCGAACCACCCGATCTCGGGAAAGGCGGTCCAGACCGAGATGTTCGGCGAGTGGGGCCATCCCTTGCCAAGGAGAGAGCCGAGTGGGAGAAACTGCTGGGACGGGAGAAACCCTCGGCGGCGTCAGATTTACCTTCACCTGAGCACCTAGGGCACACCATCCGGGCCCGTCTGCGGGGTCAGGTTCTACGGTGGTCCGCAATCCCGCCGCGCAGACCCACCTTCTCCACGCAGGACGCAGACCCCGCCCCTTAGACACGGATCGCGTCTCCTCAAACATGCTCAAGCCGCAACAGTACCGTGGCCCCTCCCGCTCCCAGCTCCAGAGACTCCGAATCCGGGACCGCGCAAAGCCCGCGGCCTGGACCGCCCCCTCAGAAGTATCTCTGCCCTAGCCAGAGCAGCCCTAGCTCCGCCCCACCTTCGTCGTGGGCGTGTTCCCGCCCCTACGGCCGAGACCCCGCCCCTGACTTAAGAAGCCGAGCGTCAACGATTGGGCTGAGTCGGGAGACCTCGTTTCCTGATTGGTCGTGGTGTCCCGCCGGCTTCCCGCAGAGTGGGACGACCCGGAAGTGATTCCTGGAGAGTAGGCCGCGTGCATTAACCGTCCTACAAGAGAATCTGTGCACTTGGCCGCATCCATGACCAAAATAAAGGCAGATCCAGACGGACCGGAGACGCAGGTGGAAGCGTGCTGCGGGGAGCGCACTTACCATGAGCTACTGGTCAATCTGAACCCGATCGCGCAGCCCCTGGCTTCCCGGCGCCTCACGCGGAAACTCTACAAGTGCATTAAGAAAGGTGCGGCGGGAGCGCGGTGGCCCGTGGGGGCGCGGGCTGCGGGCCGCGGGGCCGAGGTCCCCGACTGACACTCGTGTCGTTGCAGCTGTGAAGCAGAAGCAGATTCGGCGCGGGGTGAAGGAGGTTCAGAAATTTATCAACAAAGGCGAGAAAGGGTACGAACTCCCCTCCCACCGAATTTTGCATTTCTAAAAGTAACCCTAGTTAGTAGGTGCTAGGTGAAAGTGCTCAGACCCATAGAGATCATCAAGAACTCGGTAATTCCCTTCAGTACAGCTAACCTATCCATCACATCACTTACACGGGGTAAATAGAATAAGCCAACTTCATTTAGAGTAGACCCCCGGCTTCATTCAGCGACTGTTTATTGTCTACTTTTTTTCAGGCACTGTGCTTTGGGAGACAATTATTCAATCAAATCACACATACACAAGTAAAACTTGATAGTTGGCGGTGAAGGAGAGGTGCAGGGTGCAGTGAGAATGACGTTATTATCCTGTATCATTGGCATTTCTTAGAATCTGAAATAAAAATGCATTTTTATTCTGTCTGTTCAGGCCACACAGGATAAAGCCTCATTGCTCTCTCCCCATCAGTGTCTTGATACATTGTAGGTGCTCAAGAGATAAAATAATGCTGCGGGATCAGGAGGCAAAAGGAAAAACTAGGGTAGTGTGGATGCAGCACTTGAACCAAGAGTTCTTTCCTTGTGTTTGCCCCCTCACTCCCTGGAGAACAGATTTCCTTCTGTATCTTCAGGGCTCCTGAGACCCTTGCCTCAGAGCCCTGACATCTTGCTAGGTTGGAGCCCCAGCCGAGGAGTCTCTGGCAAGCCTTCCTTGGTTCCCTATCACACTCTTGGAACTGAGCCCATGCTCCTTAGCTCGTCACTCAAGGCCCTTGGGTGTGGCTTCTGTCAATCTCTCTAATCTCTGTCTGCATTCCCACCTGGATTCCTGTGTCTTTTGCCATTCTGATTCTCTCAGCCTTAAATCCCCTCCCTTCTCCGACCCCGTTGATGGGCTGCCTACCAGACATCATTCAGCTTTCTGTTCAAGTGTTGACTCCTGATTCCTTTTTCAACTCTCCAGGGAGAGCCGAGATTTTACCCTTTGGCATCCTCCCATACCTCATCTGTCCCAGCACAACACCATTTGTCACATTTGGTGGCAAGAAATAGAGATCACCTCCCCAGAGGAATGCAGTCACCAAACACAAATTTGTGCATTTTTGAGAGTCTGGGAGACCCATATGAACAGTTGACTCCTTGAGGGCAGGGGCCATTTTATCCATCTCTGTACCCCCAAGGTCCAGTCCAGAGGTGACACTTCAAACCGAAAAAGGAAACAAGCAAGCCAGAGACAACCGCATTTCTCTCCTTTCAGGATCATGGTTTTGGCAGGAGACACTTTGCCCATTGAGGTATACTGCCATCTCCCTGTTATGTGTGAGGACCGGAATTTGCCCTATGTCTATATCCCTTCCAAGACGGTAAGGAACACAGGAGCCCCTGGTCTTGGTCAGCACTGGAGGAGGGTTCTGGGATCAGATTGGCCAAAGCAGGTCATAGTGGGAAAGAGTATGAGCAGCTTTGGAGTTAAGACAGGCCTCTGGATTCTTAGCTCAGCTGCTTCCTGTTGAGGGACTGCAGGTAAGTTACCTCTCTGCTCTTCAGTTTTCTTCTTATAAAATGGGAACCCCCTTCTCTGGACATACCTTGTTAACTGAGGTGCTGTGCACATATTAAAGTGCAGTGCACAGAAGGGGTGTTAGGGACACGTAGCTGTCCTTCCCCTTACATAGTAGGGGCCAGGTCTGGAGCGCAGGAATGGGAGGTGGCAGGGACCTGGAGAGTGTAGGCCCTACCTAAGGACAGCCCCTGCTGAGCAGGAGCCCTTTCACAGTTGCCATGTGGGAACGCAGGCCTAGTTTGCTGAGTTGAAATGATGCCATAATGTCCGCTGAGCTAGGCCAGTGGGTCATGGGTTTGACTCCCTGTGCAGCCTTTTCACACACAGCCCTTTCCTCTCCTCTGCAGGACCTGGGTGCAGCTGCGGGCTCCAAGCGCCCCACCTGTGTGATAATGGTCAAGCCCCATGAAGAGTACCAGGAGGCCTACGACGAGTGCCTAGAGGAGGTGCAAGCCCTGCCCCCACCCATGTGAAGGACTCAGGCAGCAACCTGGGCACTTGCCCCAGCAGCTGTTGGCCTGGCAGCGGGCCAGCTGGCTGCCCTCCTGCTCTCCACGCTCACGTATTTCTCCAGTCCCAAGGCACGTGTTCTTCCCAGATAGCTCCAAGAGCTATTTATGAAGGCAAAGGCATCGTCATCTCCACCAGTGCTATTTCCTGTTGAGCTTCAATGAAGACAGTTCCAAGGATGTGGTGTGGCAGAAGTAAAATGCTAAGACTAAAATGTGGTGAGTCTGTGGGTGTTTTTTTAAGTAGCAGCTGCTGAAGGTGCCAAGGTGTTGGTGGGCAGGAACGAGTGGAAGCAGTCTTTTTCACCAGAGAATCTGAAGGACTTCAGTGTTCAGTGCCGATGCTTGGCTGGGCACCAGGGCCAGCACTAGACCCAAGCTGAGAACTGACTCTGCGGCCCACCCCAAGCTTTCACTCCCCACTTCCAAGTCGGTGGGAGCCACAGAACAAAGCAACTGAGCCCAGACCCCGCTGCCTGGAAGACTGCAGCCCCTATACTGGGGACAGCCCCCTACCTCTTTTCTTCTTCCCTCATGAGCCTTAAATGCCACTGGAAAGCTTATGCAATTTTCCCACCCACATAGTAAACTTTAAATAGGAATATGAAACTAAATACAAAAGCCCAGGCCATCTCTCCTGATTGCATAATGACCCTGATAACCGGGTCCCTACAACATTTTAAACTTCAGGTGCCTTCTTATTTCAAAGGCCCATCACAGGACTCAGCATACAAAACAACCAAGCTTTCCCTTACAGGCTATGAGTCATTTCACCCTAAATCCCCTTTACTGCTTTCTAATAGGAGGTACTAAGGCTTTATATATGTATATGTGAAAGCAGTGTGTCCCCGGGTCTGACATTTCTCAGCAGGTTGGGTTCTCCCTGACTGGGGCTGTGGCTGCCAGGCTCCCACTGCCAGCAGCAGCCAGCCCCATGCCCAGTACCTGTGTGCAGTGGGTAGTAAGGCAAAAGAGAAAGCCTATGAATGTATTTGCTCAGCTATAAAAAAATGGCATTCAGTTGCAACCCAGACTATTTACAGTGGTACATGGACACACAATTGGGAAACTGGATAGGGGCCAGAGTGGACACAGGTGTTGGTGTGGCACTAAGAGACTTGGCTGAGGGCAGGGATGGAAAGATGTCTGCTGCTGGCCAAGTTCTTTGCCCCTCTTTGGTTGCCACAAAGCCAATGGCAAATACAAGCAGAGAAGCAGAGTTGGAGTATAGAGGCTCCTGCCCTCACAGCTAAGGAGCCAGCTGCCTGGTGCTGGTTGGTTCATCTCCCTCCTTCGCTGGTCCGGCCCCTGCCCATGGTGATACTCCTCAGCCCGCTGCTCTGAAACAACCACAATGCACCAAAGCCAAGCACCCCCAGTGAGACAGACCAAGGCTCGTGGGTGAAAAACTCCACAAAGTTCCTCCTAGGTAAGAATCAGAATATGATGCGTTTCCCATCTGCTGGGTTCTGCTCCATGGGACAGTAGGGACACTTCAGCCTGCAAAGGGAGGAAAAGCAAGAACATCTCAGGGCTGGTCAGCAGGAGTGCAAGGTCAAGATGGAACAGAGCACTGGGAACTTACTTTCCTCCATTAATGAGCTTGTTGAGTGCATCTCGGGAGATAACATGGCCACAGATGAGCTTGATGGGAGGGTTAGAATCTGACGTCTGCTGGCGGAGGATGGGGCATGCGAACACTGAGTGGTACCAGCACTTCATGCCTAGTTCAATCTCAATCTGGGGAGGCCAGAAGAGAACTGAGTCCCACTGCCTGTTCCATCTGTCCTTCCCAGCCCCTTCTCCCTGCACCTCCCCTGGCAGGCCTCACCGGCAGCTCATCCTTGTGACTCCAGACCCCTGGACACTGCCTCTGCTCGATCACAGCCTTGATGTTCATCAGCACCGGCAGCGCCACGCAGCCAGAGGCAAAGCTGCAGAACAAAGCAGGGGCTGGAGCAGCCCAGACCAAGAACCCAGCACAGACAAAGGGACTGGCACGCCCATCGGCACGTGACCTGGGACAGGGTTCTGAAATGGCACATGGTCAAATGGGTCCTTGAAAATCTCTCTGGTTGCTCATCATGCCACATGTGTAGTTATGTGTATCCAACTCTACAGGCATTCTAATGCCCCAAAGTTTGAGAACCTATGGCAAAGACAAAAGGGGCACATACCTACTCATCCAAATCACTAAAAAGTTGGTACATGAGAACAGTGACCAGCCTGCCTGTCTACCTGGCTTTGCTGTCATAACGTACCTCTATCACTGGTTATCAGCTAGGGCACTCAGAAACAGGAGGGGCAGATTCAGATCTCATGGTTTGGGCAGAAGTAGAGAGCCAACTGGCTGGAGCCTCCAGTGCTAAGAACCTACGACACATAGGGAAGTCATGCACAACAGACCATCCTGTCTGAGGGGGCCAGTGGCGTTCCCACTGCGAAAGTGTTCTGTACCTGGAGGCCATCACTGGGCCATGAGATTCCACAATCGGCCTACACAGTGCATTTGACACTATCCACTGTGGTGCGAGTGAGGCTCTGAGGCCCAGTTCACATGCCCTGTATTCCCTATAAGGCCCTAGGCAAGTTCATTCATGTTGCGAGTCTGTTTTCTCACCTGTAAAATGAGGACAACAGTACCTCTAACTCCCAAGGTGGTTGTGAAGTCATGAGAAGAACACTTCTGCAGGGCCTTCCAAGTGAAAGCTTTCCATACCTGTTACTCAGCTGCTCTCAGATCTCCCAAAGGGAGGTGGAGGCTGACAGATGAGGCTGGGAGAAGGCTGGGCTGCAGAGGGTCTTGTTACAATCCCGGGGTGAGGTACAGGTGAAATAGGGCCCTCATTCAAGAGAACTTAGAAAATGGGAACCTTGACTCTGCCACTATCTCATGGTGACCTCAGGCCACAACTCTTCCTAATCTGTTTTTATAACTGGAAACAGGTGCTCCCTATCTGGAAGGATGAGTGAGCCCCAGTTTAGATCTGAAAGCACCGAGTACCATCCCTGGCACACGGCAGGGCCTCAGCCAATTATCTCCCTCCAAACCGTCCCACCTGTGCCCCCCTCACCACCCCTATCCAGGGCTGGCCATACCTGACACTCAGGGGTGACTCCACAGAGAGCCCCAGCAGGGAACAAGCATCCCTGGTAAAGGTCTCACAGATCTCGGCCCAGTGGCTGTTGTCCAGCAGGTGGCAGTAGGGCGACTTCTCCAAGCCCAGCCGCAGATACACCAGACTGCCCATCATCACCTGGATCTCTACAGGGCAGCCAGGTGGGTGCAGGGCTTAGAGGCAGGACAGGGAGCAGGCAGAGCCCTGTGGCTCTCA
This sequence comes from Smutsia gigantea, assembly GCA_032199065.1. Lineage (NCBI taxonomy): Eukaryota > Metazoa > Chordata > Mammalia > Pholidota > Manidae > Smutsia > Smutsia gigantea. The sequence goes on from JAVSCE010010381.1 coordinate 101,155, forward strand.
GGCCCTGACCACGCTTGGGACAGGTGGCAGGAGGACTGAAATGCCCTCAGGCAAAACTGGTTTTTCCAAAAACAGAGCAGGGAGGTGGAGGTCTTGGGGCTACTTATGTGGGACAAGGCCAACCATCACCATACCGGAACAAGCAGAGAGGTGAGGCTTAGTTCCCTTTCATCCTCCCAACCTCAGGTTGGCTGGCGTGTATGTATGTACCAATGATAGCTAATCTCCCTTTTTTAAACTTCCAGGAGGTATCTAACTAGGATTTAATAACATTGTTTGGTTCTTTCCTAAATAGAGTGTGAATAAATATGACTGGAGCTAAAGAAAGCTATTAACAGTAGGAGTGGTTAATCTGAAAGGCAAGACTCTGACTGAGTTTTGGGAATCCTAGTGTTACAGAAGGAAGCTCCAGAGGGAGTGAGTCCTAGGGAAGTAAGCATGGTTCTTGTAGTGGGGAGAGGCTGTGCTGAGACAAAGTAGCATGAGGACATGCATGTCATGGGCACACCCAGGCTTTGTGTGCTGAGTAGGGGTGCAGCACATGACAGGTGTCAGGGACCAAAGGTGGTCCTCAGATGAAGTGGCAGAGGCAGGTGAGAAAGAGCCTTGAGTTTGGAGTTCACCTCACAGACAATGAGGGAGGCATCTGAGTTCTCAGGTCAGGGAAAGGATCCCAGTGACACACAGCCACACATGCGGAGGGACTGGCAGCCCAACTGGGCCCAGGCTGACACCTGCCAGAGCCCTGCAGCACCCACCCTGGCACCCCGGGCACTCACCTCGCTGGTGCAGCCGAGCAAAGGGCTGAAAGTGCCGGGCATAGCTGAGGGCCTCCAGCTGCTTTTCAGGGCCGCCTGCCAGGAGGCGGATGAAGTGCAGGCGGTGCAGCTTGAACTCCAGGGAGCTGTTGAGCTCCTGCAGGCGCTGCCTGTGGGAGGTGGCCCATCTGGAAAGAAGGGACAAGATGAGTAGAGCTGGGAGAGGGGGGCAAGGAAGGGGCCCTGGCAGAGCTGGAACTGAGAGGCAGCTCCAGAAGCCTAAGTGAGCCCTGGAGGCAGGGCTGGAGGCATGTCCAGCACACTGGGGCAGGTAAGGACCACAGACAAGCCCTGTCCTCCACTGGCCACCCAAGAGCCGGCTTACTCCAACGCTGGCCCCAGGTTTTGTTCATGCAGAGCCTCGAGGATTCGATTCAGCTCCAGGAATGGCTGCTTGAAGTCCAAGTCCACATTCAGTGTTGATTCCTGTGGGGATAAGTGAGATCCCACCCCTGGAGGACAGTTTTCAAAAATCCTCTGCTCTAACGTAATAAAGTCTCATCTGCCAGACCAGCTGGAGAGAGCCAGGTTTGCATTAACAACCACAGTCTCCTGCCAGCCCCCGGCCCCTCTTACTCCATTTCAGTTCTGAGAGGCTGAGTGCTACATGCTGGCGTCCTAGGGTGCAGACCACAAACTGCACCCCAGGTACTGGAGACCCAAATAACATGGTGAGAAAATAATTCCTTTTTAGTCCTCAATGTCATTAAAAGGAAGGATGCTTTACATTGACTATCAGTGTGTCTTTAATACCTGACAAAAAGGGCAATCGGACTTCAACTCAGAACCCTGGCTGGCAACCAACTCCAGCAAATTAATGACCATGTATATTTTTAGAGCCACCTTCTATTCGTGGCAGGGGGAATGATTTCCAGAACCTAATATAAAGAAAACTATCAAGCAGAAAGCAGAACAGTAGGCTCCAGCCCCTTCCCCAACTGGGCGATACCTGGCACAGCTCCTCGGCAACACTGAGCATGCCCTGCTGGTACAGGTGCTCCACAATGGCCATCTGCAGGATCTGCTGCTGCTTTTCTCGCGAGTCCCACACCGCATCAGAGACCACACCACAAATCTCAGAGTCAAAGTTCTGACGAGGATGAGAGACACAGTCCTGTGACTCGGCACTGGCACCTCTCATGCTTGCTTTCCTGATGAGCCCTTGAGCAAGCCAGCCCAGTGGATCCCAGCCCCAGCGGATACCTGCCCCAGGCCAGGGTTGCCCACATGCTCACCCTGTCGATGGCTTTGCCCACTCGGGAGACACTGCTGTGAATGTCCTTGTGGTCCAAAGCCAGTTTCTGCACTGTGTCTTTGATCTTCTGGCAGCACTGGGACATCACCAGGGAGAGGGTAGCAGAGAGAGGGGTCCCCTGAAGAGCTGCAGAGAAACACTGGCAGTGAGCCAGGACACAGAAGCAGCCCCTGTCCCTACTATCTCTATGCTAAATGCCAGCCTAGGGGCTCAGGAGGCAGCCCTGAACCCCAGAGGGAGAGAACCAGCTTCTATTCCAGGTCCTTCATTTCTTAAATGCATGACTTGGAACTGGTCAATTGGGACATCTCTCTCAGTCTTCATTTCCTCATCTGTGAAATGTGGGTCAGGTGGGCACTGTCAGTATCCTAATGTAATAAAGCGTCATCTACCACACTGGCTGGAGAGAGCCAGGTTTGCAGGACAGCCACAGTCTCCTAGGCCCTCTTACTCCTTTTCAGTTCTGGGAGGCTGAGTGCTGCCCGCCAAGGATGCTGAGGTGGCAACCAGGACATACGGTCACAGATCTAAAGCTCATGCTCCTCACCACCACACAGGGTGGCTCCTTATTGTCTTGAGTGACCGTTTGAACCACAAAGAGTTGTTCCATGTTAAAAAACTCTCATCAACCCCCAGGACACCAGGCAGACTGGGGTTCGCCAGGGAAGCTCAGGGACATTTCTGACTTAGGACTTCAGGCTTTCAGTGGTTTCCAGCCCCATGGCCAGGCTGGAGCCAGACCAACTGGCAAGAGCTTGTATGGCCTAGGAAGAAAGGAGGGCAGAAGGGGCATTGGCCCCTTCCTCTAGCCCAGCATCTATGCCCCTTCTTTGCACTTCAGTTCAGGAAAGGAAACGTGACCCAAAAGGGCCAGGGAGGATCTGAACTCCAAGACGTGAAAGCCCTGAAGAGAGGTGCATTCTGCCAGGTTCTAAAAAAAACAAAATGGGAACCGGAGCTGCTGGAGCACCACAGTCATCTTGGGGACCAGCGTAGATTGAGGGTAACACACAAGCACATGGAGATAAGATCCAGCTGGGCCTGGACATTTCATTACCTGAGTCCCAAGTCCAGTCTTCCCCACCCCTGCCAGTTTGTTCAAGCTTGTCTAAACTGGGTTTCTGCCACTTATAACTGAATGAGTCCTGACAAACACAAACACGAGACAGTGGCTGGGTCAACCACCTACTTCAGGAAGACTGGGCAGAACCATATACCATTCCCGCCATCCCAAACCCAAATCTGCCACTCATTTCCTAAGTTCTGCTCCCTCCAGGTCACAGAGGGCCACACTGTGCATATACCCCGGCCACATCTCTTTAGGAAAATTGAAGCCTTTAACCTGAAATCCCTGATCTCCACCACCCAAAGACCCCACTGACCACTGACTGTTAGCTAACAAAAATGTCCATCGGAAAAGACATGGTCTCCCTGTAAACAACACAACAGCCACAACCATCTGTTAAGCAAGAGCACAGACAGTATAAATGAGTTTCAGATACACATGAGAAAACTGTTCCACCACACACGGTTAATAGATGTCATTAACACAGGAACCCTGGGCAGAAACTACAGCATGGCACAACCATTTACTGGATTGCTAAGTAGCCAGGTGCACAAATGAGGCAGAATTCTATGTACTGACACAGATCCCCAAGGTACACCATGTAGGGGAAAAAGTGAGGTGCAGGAAAGTATGTACTTTACGCTACCCTTAGTGTTTAAAAAAAAAAAAAGGAGGCAATAGACACACAGTTGACCCTTCAACACCTGGTTTTGAACTGCATGGGTCCAACACACATTATTTTTTCAGTAAATACACTGGAAATTTTTTGGAGAGTTGTGACAATTTGAAAAAATGTTTTTTCTCTAGCTTACTTTATTATAAGATACAGTATACAATATATACAACATGCAAAATATGTGTTAACTGGCTGTTATTGGTAAGGCTTCTGGTCAACAGTAGGTATTGGCAGTTAAGTTTTTTTGGAGTCTATAGTTAAATGAGGGTTTTCAACTGCACAGGGTCAGCACCCCAACCCCTGCATTGTTCAAGGATCGCCTCTACATGACACTTATGTGTGCACATAGACACATAGATACTTTCTAGAAGAGTGCCTGAGAAACTTGGGACAGGGATGACTTTTGAGGAGAGGCACATAGGAAATGGAAATTAGGGGTGAAAGGGAGACTCACTTTTCACTGTAAGCCTTTTTGACCTTGAAGTCTTTTCCAATGTGCATTTACTTGAAAAAAGGAAACAAACTCTACTTTGTAGATTTGTTTTTCTCAGTGGTACTAGGTGTAGCAGTTCTGAAAATACTTTCTATGTATTGTAGAAATCAAGCAGATGAGAAATGTATTGATGATGTTGGAGTCAGGCTTCTTATCACTACAGAAGAGAGATACGGCTATGGCTGGGGGAAGTCTAGGAAGAGACCTATGATGCCAGATTGGAATTGTAATGTATCAGTATAAATCCATGGTCTGTACCATATAAATAAAGACAGAAAGATAGATAGATCTAGTAAAAGAACTAGAAACTATGACACTCCAGTAAAAGTCGAGATCTTGGTTTCAAAATACTACTACCCACCAAAAGAAAAGATATGATTTTTCTTGCAGAAATTACTGATTCTGGAGGCTACCAATTAAAAAGATGGGCTGCGTCAAAAGGACAGAGGAGAAAGAATAGTGCTGAGACAACTGGACATGCACCTGCAAAAGAATGGCATTGGACCTTACACCATACATAAAAATTAACTCAAAAGTGTAAGAGCCAAAACTACCAAACCCTTAGAAAAAGCAGAGGTGTAAATCTTGGTTGCTTTGGATTAGGCAATGGTTTCTTAGATACCACAACAAAAGCATAAGCAACCAAAGAAAAAATAAATTGTACTTCACCAATATTAAAAACTTCGGTGCTTCAAAAGACATTATCAAAAAAGTGTAGACAACACATATTATTTGCATAGCTATGTCTAGGAAAGGTTTAGCACCAAACATATATAAAGAACTCCTACAACTCAACAATCAAAAGACAGACAACCCAATTAAAAAATAAGCAAGACTTAAAGACATTTCTCTAATGAGAACACACCAATGGTCAGGAAGCACATGAAAAGATGCTCAGCATCATTAATCATGAGAAACTGGAACCCTCATACTGATGGTGGGAGTGTAAAATGATGCGGTGACACCTGGCAAACAGTTTGCCAGTTCCTCAAAAAGTTAAATAGAGGATTACCATATGACCCAGCACAGAAAGAAGAATGAAGCACTGATTCATGCAACAATAGAATCTTGAAAACATTATGCTAAGTGAAAGAGGCCAGATACTGTATGTTTCCATTTATATGAAGTGTCCAGAATAGATAAATCATAGAAAGTAGATTAAGCGGTTGCTGGGGCTGAGGTAGAGGGAGGAATTGAATGAATGTTAATGGTAGGATTTCCTTTGGGGGTGATGAAAATGTTCTGAATAGATATGGTAATGATTGTACAACTCTGAAAATATACTAAAGACCACTGAATTGTACACTTTAAAAGGGTGCATTTTAATGGGAATTATAGCTCAATTAGAATAAAAAAGATATAGGAACTAGGGGTTACTTCTGGTCAGATCTAAGACAATGTGAGCATCAAAATAAATGACAGCAGTAATGGATGATAACCCAGTGAATTTATGAGTACAAACTGATAATAAACAAATAAGGCATAGCTGAATGTCCTCTAATAAATATATAAGGAATGATAGAGCAGGAAAAAAAATCCCTCATATTGTAACTAGCTTTGTAATAACTGATTCAAGTAAGAGCCTTCACTAAATGCTAAAACCAGAGGGCTTAAGTTTGATAAAGCACAGGACATCCATATAGTCTCAAGTATCTCCCCACAAATTTCTTATTAATTGATGCTAAGAAAGAGAGATTAACTTTATAGTGGAGGAACCTGGCAGAACCATCTAACCAAGTGATAGAAGCTCATATCACCAATAATGGAACAATCTGACAACTTGCACTGCCCGGTATGACACCCTGAGAATCACATCACTTCTGAAGTACTGCTGCCTGTAATGTAAAACCTGAATGAGGAGGAACAGCTGACAAATCCAAATCAACAGACAATTTGCAAAACCATTAGCCTTAATGCTTCAAAAACATCAATGTCATGAGTTAACAATGGTAGGCGGAGGAACTGTCCCAGATTGAAAAACTAAAGATTAGACATGAGAAACTAAATGCAGTGCTTCATCTTGGACTCGATTCTGACCTGGAGAATAAAATTCAAATCTACATGAGTTTTAATTTCTTGATTTTAATAATTATACTGTCTTTATGTAAAAGAATGCCCTTGACCTAGGAAATACACTGAAAGTTTAGGGGCAAAGGAGTATGATATCTAGAACTTACTTTCAAATGGTTAGAAAGTAGTAAAAACATGCAAGAGAACTGATAAAGCAAATAATGGCAACAATCAGTCAGCAGTTGGTGAATCTGGGTAAGGAGTACATATGAGTTCTTTATACTATTCTTGGAACTTTTCTGTAAATTTAAAACTATCTTAAAATGTCTTAAAAATTCAAAATGGAAAAAACCAATTGAAAGCAAAATGTCTGAAAATATTCTCCAGTAAATTAATGACTTCTGTTGGGCCTTTTGAACTAGCTCAGAAAGATTTCCATCATCCCTCTTCACAGAGGCCTAGGGATCCATGTACTGATGTCCTAACCATCATCCTTCCAGAACCCTGTCACCAAGTAGTCCCCCAGGCCCACGTGGGGCTCTCGTTGGAGACACCCACCTGCACCAGCGAGCTCAGCCCGCAGCTGGCCCACGTAGTGCAGCAGTTCCTCCAGGCTCTGCTCACAGTGCTGCCCGTAGGTCAGGAACTTCTGTAGGACCTTGTCCACCTCTCTCTCCACACTTGCACACTGCTCCATGGTGGCTTCTGTCTGTGGCAGGGGAAGGAGGTCCGTTGTCAGGCCCCACCAGGGCCAGGGAAGGGCATAGTGGAGAGGGCACCCATATCCCCTCACCTACCCATATCATGTATCAATGTTTAGAAATCCCCAGCTTACTGTATCTGACCACAGCTCCCATCACCCCAGCCAGTGGAGGGTGCAGGCAGGCTTGAGGACAGGCAAATTTTGAATCATGGTGAGAAAATTACTGTTTTCACCCTTTTCATTCTATAATCCTTGTTCATCTCTTTTTAATCAGAAAAGAGAGGAGGCCTTGCAGAGCCCTCAGCAGGCAATCCTGTCTAACTAGAAATCCAAACATGCAAGAGATTGAAGTGATGAAGGCAGTCCCTGAATGGCTGATATTTGGAAAAGAGCCTAAGGAGCAACAATCATGTTGGCCTGATTGGCCCTGCCCATGGCTCTAGCCTCAGTCTCCGGGGCCGCTGGCCCACAGATGCCAGCTGGTGTCCAGCGGCCAGAATCTTGCTCCTTCACAGCTCCAGGTCCTGATGTATGGTGCTTCCTCTCCATCACCTCTCACCTCAGCTGCTTGGGAAGCTGGTTCATCCTTTCCAGTCAGCTCAGTGGTCATCTCTGTCAGCAGCAGCCCCTAGCCTGCTCCCACCCGGCTCCCTCAATTCTCACTGGGCTCCCCTCGTTTTCAGTTCTGATCACTGGGTGATCTGTTTGAGGGCCTGCCTCCCCAGCTGGATTGAAATACCTCTTGTAATAACAACCTTCCCCCCTGGAGAAAGACTGAAAGCAAAATGACATTTCTTGTCCCACCCTTCCTACCACTGAGGCTCTCTTCCTTCTAAGTCCCTTCCATCCTGGGCCACTGCTCCCATCCATTGCAGAGCAGGGTTTGACACTGAACACAAGGACAATCCTCAAAATGTTAGTGACAGAGCTTCCTCCCTATCCTTCCACCTAAGGATCTGAAATAAGAAGGCTCTCTCAAATGCTCAGATCCGGCCAGCTGTCCAGCTTCTCCACATGGGCACAGAGTACCACAAGGAGAATCCTGTGTTGAAGGCGCCCATGGAGAGGGAGGGTGGTGGGAGCTTCACCTTCATCAGCCTTCACATTCCCACTAGCATGGTCAGCCCTAGCCTCACCATCTACGCCCAGCCTATCATCCTTTCCGGACAGGCAACGAGTAATGGGGAAAAGGCACCCAGGGCCTTGAGATGTATTTACATCCACTCTACTTACAGTTGGTGCTATCACACTAGAATTTATAATCATGGTTTCCATAAGACATGCCCTCCTCTTCATGTCCCCTGAGGAAATACCCTACAACTGCATATGAGTCATTAGGAGTGAAATACAAGTTACTCTTGTCTAAAATAATCATGGGGCTTATGTGCCAAGAACAGGTCTAATGACTTTGCATTCATTAACTAATTTATTTCATTCTCACAAAAACACTACGAGGTAGGTACAATTATTAGACACAATTACATGAGCAACATTATGGTTACTAGACTCCCCCCATCATCAAGTCCCCACCACATACCCCATCACAGTCACTGTCCATCAGTGTAGTAAGATGCTATAGAATCACGACTTGACTTCTCTGTGTTATACAGCCCTCCCCGTGCTCCCCCCTACATTATGTCCGCTAATTGTAATGCCCCTTTTTCCCCCTTGTCCCTCACTTCCCACCCATCCTCCCCAGTTCCTTTCCCTTTAGTAACTGTTAGTCCATTCTGGGGTTCTGTGAATCTGCTGTTGTTTTGTCCCTTCAGTTTTTTTCTTTGTTCTTATACTCCACAGATGAGTGAAATCATTTGATACTTGCCTTTTTCTGCCTGGCTTATTTCACTGAGCATAATACCCTCTAGCTCCATCCATGTTCTTGCAAATGTTAGAATCTGCTTTCTTCTTATGGCTGAATAGTATTCCATTGTATATATATATACCACATCTTCTATAACCATTCATCTACTGATGGACACTTACGTTGCTTCCATTTCTTGGCTATTGTAAATAGTGCTGCGATAAACATAGGGGTGCATATGTCTTTTTCAAACTGGGCTCCTGCATTCTTAGGGTAAATTCCTAGGAGTGGAATTCCCAGGTCAAATGGTATTTCTATTTTGAGTTTTTTGAGGAACCTCCATACTGCTTTCCACAATGGTTGAACTAATTTACATTCCCACAAGCAGTGTAGGAGGGTTCCCCTTTCTCCACATCCTCGCCAACATTTGTTGTTGTTTGTCTTTTGGATGGTGGCCATCCTTACAGTGTAAGGTGATATCTCATTGTGGTTTTAATTTGCACTTCTCTGATAATTAGCGATGTGCAGCATCTTTTCATGTGCCTGTTGGCCATCTGAATTTCTTCTTTGAAGAAGTGTCTGTTCAGCTCCTCTGCCCATTTTTTAATTGGATTATTTGCTTTTTGTTTGTTGAGGTGTGTGAGCTATTTATATATTTGGGATGTCAACCCTTTATCAGATATATCATTTATGAAAATATTCTCCCATACTGTAGATGTTTTTTTGTTCTATTGATGGTGTCCTTTGCTGTACAGAAGCTTTTCATCTTGATATAGTCCCACTTGTTCATTTTTGCTTTTGTTTCCCTTGCCCAGGGAGATATGTTCATGAAGAAGTTGCTCATGTTAATGTCCAAGAGATTTTTGCCTATGTTTTCTTCTAAGAGTTTTATGGTCTTTGATCATTTTCGGTCTTTGATCCATTTCGAGTTTACTTTTGTGTATGGGGTTAGACAATGATCCAGTTTCAATCTCTTACATGTAGCTGTCCAGTTTTGTCAATACCAGCTGTTGAAGAGGCTGTCATTTCCCCATTGTATATCCATGGCACCTTTATCGTATATTAATTGACCATATACGTTTGCGTTAATATCTGGACTCTCTATTCTGTTCCACTGGTCTGTGGGTCTGTTCTTGTGCCAGTACCAAATTGTCTTGACTACTGTGGCTTTGTAGTAAAGCTTGAAGTTGGGGAGCATAATACCCCCTGCTTTATTCTTCCTTCTCAGGATTGCTTTGGCTATTCAGGGTCTTTTGTGGTTCCATATGAATTTAGAACCATTTGTTCTAGTTCGTTGAAGAATGCTGTTGGTATTTTGATAGGGATTGCCCTGAATCTGTAGATTGCTTTAGGTAGGATAGCCATTTTGACAATAGTAATTCTTCCTAGCCAAGAGCATGGGATGAATTTCCATTTGTTAGTGTCCTTGTTAATTTCTCTTAAGAGTGTCCTGTAGTTTTCAGGGTATAGGTCTTTCACTTCCTTCATTAGGTTTATTCCTAGGTATTTTATTATTTTTGATGCAATTGTGAATGGAATTGTTTTCCTGATTTCTCTTTCTGCTATTTCATCATTAGTGTATAGGAAAGCAACAAATTTCTTTGTATTAATTTTGTATCCTGCAACTTTGCTGAATTCAGATATTAGTTCTAGTAGTTTTGGAGTCTTTAGGGTTTTTTATGTACAATATCATGTCATCTGCAAATAGTGACAGTTTGACTTCTTCTTTACCAATCTGGATGCCTTGTATTTCTTTGTTTTGTCTGACTGCCATGGCTAGGACCTCCAGTACTATGTTGAGTAACAGTGGGGTGAGTGAGCATCCCTGCCTTATTCCCGATCTTAGGTGAAAAGCTTTCAGCTTCTCTCTGTTAAGTTTGATGTTGGCTGTGGGTTTGTCATATATGAACAATAGCAGGCTGCTTATTGCCGTGAGGCGCTTTGGGGCTGGTTTACCCAGTGGGGGCTTAGGAGGCTCAAAATTCCTCAAGATTCCCAGCCTACTGGGCTGAATGTGCTGGGATGATTTTGTTCAGCTGTTGGGCCCTTGTCCCTTTAAGACTTTCCAAAGCACTTGCTTTTCTTCTGTTCCAGGGGAGCCAGCTGTGGGGACCTGCTCACAGTCTCCATCTTGGATTTTACTTTTCCGTTTCTCTAATATCCAGTATACCATGCAATGTGTGTCTGTGCTCCCGGTGCAGATTACTAGGGCTGGTTATTTAGTGGTCCTGTGCTTCCACCCCCTCCGTGCTCTGAATCCTCTCCTCCTGCCGGTGCACTGGGGTTGGGGAGTGCTCAGGTCCCGCCAGGTCACAGCTTTATATCTTACCCTTTTCGTGAGATGCTGAGTTCTCGCAGATGTAGATTTAGCCTGGCTGTTGTACTGTATCTACTGGTCTCTCTTTTAGGAATAGTTGTATTTGTTGTATTTTCAAAAATCTATATAGTTTTGGAGGGAAATTTCCGCCACCCTACTCACAGCACCATCTTGAGCCCCTCGACCCACTTTATAAGGTGAAAATGAGACACAGAAAGACTAAATAAGCCACCCAAGTTCACGCAGCTGGGAGGTGGAAGACCTAGGAACTAAAGCCAGACAGCCTGGCTCTATAGCTCTTCTCTGAAGGACTTTGCATCCCAGTAGTGTTTGGACCAGCCTAACAGGCCACCATCTCACCAGGAAGGAAAAGCAGCCAATACCTATGTTTGGAATGAGTGTACAGTAACAATCAGTGATGATAAGAAACAGGAAATTAACTACAGGGCCTGTGAGATGATCAACTAGGAAAGATGGCAGCACAAAACAATGTTTGTCAGGAAGGTCAGGGCCTCATCCAGATCAAATAGTCTAGCCCTGTCAGACAGCAACTGATACCAGGATTATCAAAGGGAAGCCCAAGTTGGCATCTTGAAATTGTATTAAAAAGCTGAGGAAGGAGATGGGTACAAGGATTTTCTTCCAAGCATAGTGTGCTGTGGCAGAGACTGGGAGATGATCCAGGGCCCTCATCACTGGGGGGAACTGTCAAGACAATAAAGTAAAATGGGGGGATGCAGGTATGGAAACCTGGGTGGCATTTAGAAACCATATTCCAGCTGTAGCTACGACATCAATAAGATCCCAAAATACAGTAGTGCAGTGGAAAAAACAAACAAAATGACCTCCAGGCAGAGTACCACTTATGTCAATTAAAAACACATGTATACTTGGGGAAATGACAGCCTCTTCAACAACTGGTGTTGGCAAAACTGGACAGCTACATTCAAGAGAATGAAACTGGATTACTGTCTAACCCCATACACAAAAGTAAACTCAAAATGGATCAAAGACCTGAATGTAACTCATGAAACCATAAAACTCTTAGAAGAAAACATAGGCAAAAATCTCTTGAATATAAACATGAGCAACTTTTTCCTGAATGCATCTCCTCAGGCAAGGGAAACAAAATAAAAAATGAACAAATGGGACTACATAAAGCTAAAAAGCTTCTGTACAGCAAAAAACACCATCAGCAGAACTAAAAGGCATCCTACAGTATGGGAGAATATATTCATAAATGACATATCCAACAAGGCGTTAACCTCCAAAATATATGAAGAACTCACACCTCAATACCCAAAAAACAAATAACCTATTAAAAAATGGGAGGAGGATATGAACAGACACTTCTCCAAAGAAGAAATTCAGATAGCCAACAGGCACATGAAAAGATGCTCCACATCACTAATTATCAGAGAAATGCAAATTAAAACCAAAATGAGATACCACCTCACACCAGTTAGGATGGCCAACATAGAAAAGACTAGGAACAACAAATGCTGGAGAGAATGTGGAGAAAGGGGAACCCTCCTACACTGCTCGTGGGAATGTAAACCAGTTCAACCATTGTGGCAAGCAATGTGGAGGTTCCTCAAAAAACTAAAAATAGAAACACCATTTGACCTGGGAATTCCACTCCTAGGAATTTACCCTAAGAATGCAGCAGCCTAGTTTCAAAAAGATATATGCACTCCTATGTTTACCGCAGCACTATTTACAATAGCCAAGAAATGGAAGCAACCTAAGTGTCCATCGGTAGATGAATGGATAAAGAAGATGTGGTACATATACACAATGGAATATTATTCAGCCATAAGAAGAAAACAAATCCTACCATTTGCAACAACATGGATGGAACTAGAGAGTACTATGCTCAGTGAAATAAGCCAGGCAGAGAAAGACAAGTACCAAATGATTTCACTCATCTGTGGAGCATAAGGACAACGCAACAACTGAAGGAACAAAACAGCAGCAGACTCACAGAACCCAAGAATGGACTAACAGTTGCCAAAGGGAAAGGGACTGGGGAGAGTGGGTGGGAGGGAGGGATAAGGGGAATAAGGGGCAATACGATTAGCACACACAATGTAGGGCGGGGCATGGGGAAGGCAGTACAGCACAGAGAAGTCAAGTAGTGACTCTATAGCATCTTATTATGCTGATGGACAATGACTGTATGGGGCATGTGGTGGGGACTTGAGAATGGAGGCAATCTAGTAACCACAATGTTGCTCATGTGATTGTACATTAATGATACAAAAAAAAAGTTGGACATTTGGTGGAGGATGTTAATAATGGAGGAAGCAATGCATGTATAAAAAAATAAAAGACAAAAAAAAAATACATGTATACAGCCAAGGACACATGCAAATAAAACGATATACACCAAACCTATCAGCGTGGTTTCCTCTCGTGGGGGAAGAAGGAACAAATGGGGTTAATACAGAATATATGAATAGATACAAAGGAGGAAAAAAGCCCTGGGTAAACTGATTCAATGTACACTTAACTGAGAAGTGTGACTAACTCAACAAGTTTAAAGACAAATGAGCTGGAAAAATATAAGTAGTTGCAGGTATTTCATCCAAAAAACCAAGGAGGCTAATTCAGTCTGTTCAGAGTGAGCCATCTGCCCAAATCACAGTCGGTCATATTCACCAGGCACAAGGATGGATGAGTATGAGAGCTTGTCTTTGACAAACCGTAATGAATCCAGTGGTATTTCAAGTCCGTTGTCCTAAGCCTTCTTCTCCAAGGTGTCACATGTACAGAAATTATCCACGAGGGTGATCCCTCCAAAGGAACACATCAGATTCTGTCACCCCATGACTCAACACTGCCATGGCTTGACAGACAAACCCTTTGTAATTGTATATTCCCTTCCTTTGCACAAGCTGTTCCTAGGTCCAGGGTGCCCTCTACACTTCTCTGCATGGAGAAAACAAGGTACAGTTTAATCATCAGCTCCCCACCAGGCCCTTAGTGAAATCTCCCTGCCTCCTCCTCTCTTCACAAACCTTGGTGGAGGATGCCCATTCCACACATATCTGAGCCTCTGCGCGGTGACACAGTGAATGCTGTTCACACGTCTGTCTCCCCCACTACACTGTGAGCTGCTCAGGAGTCCAGAGTCCTCTCTGCTCCCTCCATGCCCAGCCCAGGGTCTGGTCCACAGTGAGTGTTCAGTGAACATTTGCTCATTAAACGGCATGTCCATGTCCTACTTCCTAATCCTTGAGAATGGGGGCCTGAGCTCAAACCTGCCAGGGCATGCATGGGGAATTTGTCCCGTCTTCAGCACCCTGAAACAGAAGGGCCCCTTCTGGGGCAATGGAGTGGAAGGGAACTTTGTGCACATCACAGAAAGGTCCCTTGTGCCTGATGCATAATTGGACAGCCTCCACTGACCCAACTCTCACACTTCTGCACCCCCCCATCTCTATCTATTCACCTTATACACCACTCCTCTGCTTAAAACCCAATAGATTCCCTTCTACTTAGAATAAAATCCACCCTCCTTTTTACCACCTACAAGGCTCTATTTGAGTTGACTCCCTAGCACCTTTCTGACCTCATCTCCTACCATTCTCCCCTCACTTGCCATACTCCAAGTACATTCACTAGCCTTTCCGTTCCTTGACTACACTGAGTTTATTTCTGCCTCAAGGCCTTTGCACTGGCTGTTCCCTCTGCCTGAAACACTCTTCCCCGAGACTTTCCCATGGCTACCTCCTTATCAGGGTCTCAATGCAAACGTCATCTCTTCAGAGATGCCCTCCCACAGTAGCTAATGCTGACCTCACTGCCCCAGTCCCACACCAGTCATGCTATCATATTACATTGTTCCTCTTCTTCACTGCACATCTCCATTTAAAGTTTTAAATCTTTCTTCTGTCGTTAACCAAAACTGGAGGAAGAAAAAGGCCCACCGTCTCCTCTGTACTGCATACCCTACTAGGAGTTTCACCTGCATGACCTGCATAACGTGCAAAGGACCGGCAAACTCCTACCCATCCTTTCAAAGTCCCTGCTGGTATGTTCTGCCGGACCCCCTTGTACGAACCTGGTTACCTGCGACCGTGGGGGTCGCACTAGGATGGGACGTCTGAGTTCGAGTGACTCCTCGGGCAAAGGCGGCTTCTCGAGTGTCCTTCTAGTGCGTGGGGCACCAGCTCCCTGCCCGGGACCGACGACTGAGGAGAGAGAAAGCCCAAAGACGACCTGGTGCGCGAACCTGACCGGGAGCTTCCGGAGAAGCCCCGGGGCCTGGGAGAGGGCGTAGCAGCCGGCGAGTGCGCCCCGCCCTTAGCTCGCACCTCTCGGCCCGGAAGCCCGTTGGCTCCCACTTCGTCCCGCAGCTCCGGCCCTGGCTTCCGACGCTGCAATCATCGGAACCGGAAGCCATGGCCGTTGGTCCGCGCATCCGGATTCGCCCACTCGCGGCTTTGCGGAGGGGTGGCCGTCCCGTGAGCGCGCAGCTCGGTCGCGGGGCCTCCCCCTCCCGCCCACCTAGAGTGTACTCGCCCGCAGGAGTCAGGTGGCTACTCCTCTGGCGCTAGGGGGATTGAATCAAGGCCTCCTCGGGTGCGGGAGACTGCAGGATAGGCGGCGACCGTCCTGTCTGCGGAAGGAATCAGACCCACCCACCTGCGGGCGGGCGAGGACCCGCGGGACTGGCAGGCAGGACTTCACCACCAGGAAGCGGGAAACAACGCCTGGCCGGGCAGCCGGCGCACCTAGGTCCGCTAGACGCAGCCGCGCGCTCAGAAGCTCTAAGCCAGAAAGGCTGTGCCTCTCCCGCTCCCCACCCTTATTCACAGTAAAGACAGTACAGAACATCACACTAGTAATGGGTCCAACAATTAAGCTTGTACCTCCAGGGGGAAAACCCCAAAGCAAAATACCTTTGAAACCGAAATCAGTCAAAGGGAGTATGGGTAAAATTGTACCATTTCCAGAATATGTTGCCTGGCTTTAGTTTATTTGCATATCCTCAAGGGTGGAGAGAAGTTCATCTCCAGGTCAATGGGTAATTACCTGGGCAACGGAGGACGTGTCTGAAACTGAGAGTTTAAGGGGAGGGGCTGGCTTGCTTGCTGGCTTGCTTCTTCGGGAGCAGAGTAGAGAGACGGCCCTGGGCTGCAGTTTGTAAGCAATAAACGGGTTTTAAACTTTATTTCTCCCTTTGACTAATTTAGGTTTTTAGAGGTATTTTACCCTGGGATTTCCTCTCCCCGGACTTACAGGGAGAAATAAACTTTATGAAACCCGTTTATTTCTTACAAACAGTCCACTTCTACTCTCCTGTGTCTCTCGCGACCTGGCTGCCAAAGAACCCCTCGCCCAATTTCTCAGGTCCAGATAAGCTCTCCTAACCTGTGTTATTACCTATTGATATGCAGATGTACTACTCCTCCCCAGCCCCTGGAAACACCTATTGTATGGAGGTGCACTAAAGCCAGGAGAGAGATTCTGGAAATACTGCAATTTACCCACAAGCCCACCCCTCCAGAAATCTCACCCCACAATCTACTCATTCCCCAACTTCCCCAATGGCCCCTGTGCGAGGAAACTGGAGCACTGTAACCAGACAAGTAACAGAAAATCATGATAATCCTCAAGCCAGAGGATTTAGCTAGGTTCAAAGTCCTATGCAGATTAAATGCATAGCTCACCCATTCTACAGGTAGCCAGTAGTTCAACAAGTAAGGAGTTCAGAGCAGTCATGCGTGGCAGCTGCAGCCAGTGGGAGCATCCAGGCCACAGGGACTGTAGAAGAAAATAACCTTAAGGGGATAAGATAGAAGTTTTAATGACACCAGCATAGGCAAATCTTGTCCAGGTAGGATGCATGCAAGAGAGTGGTCCTATGATAGAACAGTGGCAGGAATGCTATCTTGTCCTGGTCTACTATACCAGACATTCACCCCTTTCCCTGTGGGGGATTTCAGATGGGTCAATATATAAGGCTATGGGAGGTACATGCACTGGCCATAAAGATAAAACAAAACTTCCCTGTAAGATGCTCTTACCTACCAGACGTTTTGGGTACACTACCATGATCTCTGGGGGCCACTGTGCTATTACTCCAGGAACACACACGAGGCCAGCTTCCAGGCCTTTCCCCAAGGTGCCAGAAGGACCAGCCATCGCTGGTCCATGTGTCGAAATGTCCAGGGCCACATCCACTCAACAGTGTCTCCAGGGTTTAACACAGTTAGGGCTGGGAGCAGGATGTTGCTCTAGTAGCCATATCCTGGCTTCAATAATTCCTGTTTGGTTTGCACATTCAGCTGTATAGGAGAGGCAGCAAGGTGTATGAGCATATCCACAGGGCTCGAGGCTCCTTTTCGGGGCTTCTCATTCAAACATCCTAGCACTGTCCATAAGTGAAGTGACTAGCCCAGTAGACTATTGGTGTCCGACTTTAGGCCAGATTTCAACGAACCATTGTACCTCTCTATCATGCCTGCCCTGGTAGGGTTATATAGTACATGAAGCTTCCACTTTATCCCTAATTGCTGCACTCATTCTTGTACCGCATGTCTCTTAAGCAGGAATATAGATATGAGTGGGGTGGAGAGAGAATTAAGGCCAGTAAAGCCCACTATAAGGTACTCAAAGCATTAACCAGTTAAAACTAGAAAGCCAGAAAAGTTAATCAGTTAAAGCTTAAAAGGCCAGGAGCAACATGACCTGGAATGTTTGAATATTCCCCAGATAAAGGAGAGTATCTCAGCATAGCCCATGTCTTTATTGTGTTAATCATGCAGGCCCAGCTTATTTTTTAACTTTACCTATATGCTGTTTTTCCTCCTTCAGCCCTAATCAAGTAATTTGCAATCTGGGCAACTAATTTAGCAAACAGACCCAGCCGTAAAAAACATAGTAAAAGGCAGAAAGGATTCCATCTTAAAGATAAGATTGTATTTTGAAACCCAGAAAGTTAACAAGTAAGATTCTTTACTTACTGTTTAGCAAACAGACAACAACTCAACCCACCTTGGGGGCCAGACAGGCCGTCTTGTTTGATATGCTCCCATACCAAGAAGCCAGTATCTCAGGGAGAAAGCAGAGCAGTAAATTTATTGTGTCAAGTTAATTTTAAATATTTGGGGACCACTCAACAAGTCTACACACCCAGCCCTTTATCACATTCTGAAAAATGCTTAAAAGGGGGAACCCTCAACCTTTCAAAGGTCCTCTTTCTGAGGTTGCCCACACTTTGTAAGCATGTAACTTGAACATTTTCCCAATCTTTCAGGATGCCTCTTCTCTGGGGTAGCCCACACTCCCCTTTCTCTGAGTGAGCACCTTTCTGCCTTACATAAACTTCTCACTACTCAGCTTAACCATTTTGTCTCTGCACTTTTCCATTGGTAAGTGTCTTTGCTACTTTGTTTTTTCATTCTAATCCTCCAGATTTCACCTCACACCTTCACTCTCTCTGTCCTAACTCAGACAAGCAGTGAGGGGACGCTGAAAGCTCAGAAGGGGCTTGCAAATTACTGTCTCCAGGTGACCGGACAGAATTGCAGCTTCTGGTCATGCTCATTAGTAGCCCTCCTGAAAGTCTCCTTTCTTTGCCTATAGGAAGTTCGCAGAACATAACCTCACTAAACCAGTGCTCTGCAGTTCCCCCACATCCTGGGGTGGTAGGGACTCAGTTCCCATGTGGTGCAGATCCAAGCAGACACTGGACACCAGGTGACACTGGATTAAAGAATTAGCAGGGGATGTATCCCATGCTGAGTAGCAGTTCAGTGAATTTCCTTTATTATTCTGTTCTGTCATTCCCTAACACTCTTCCTTCAATGAATTCCTTCCTCACCTTGTACTCTGACTTCCCTGTGTCTCTGAACTGACCTCCCCGACATCAGGAAAGTGGGTAACTTGATCTCTCTCAATCACCTGTGGCCAGCCATAGGCTGCAAAGACATGTACAAGGCCTCTCTCGGTGGTTTGCTGATCTCTGTGACATGCAGGAAAAGCAACCAACAGTCCAGTAGCTGTGTCCACAAAAGTCATGGCATACCAATATATTCCTGATGTGGGCAGAGGCCCAATATAGTTTGTCTCCAACCTGACAGGGGGTATCAGCCCCTTTACTATTGTCCCATGTTGCTGCAGGATTGGTGTAAGTCCCCAAGGCACACCTTCTGGGCTCTGCTGAATTCTTCAAAGGTCAGTGGCAAACCCCACCGATAGACTACAGCCCACAGTGTCTTTTGCCTTATGTTCAACAAACGCTAATGTAACCATTGGGCTACATCAGAAGCAGGCCTTCCTTCTAGCTAACACACCTGAGCCAGTGTGTCTGCTGCATCATTCCCTGGGGATGCCAAGGGCATACAACCAGTCACAAGATCTATGATAACTGTCTCAGTCTGACCAGAGGCCCATAGGTCTTGCCACAACTCTTGCCCCCAAAGTGGCAGGTAACCAACCATCCAACTGGCATGATACCATGTCAGTAGCCACAGGGTCAAGCCCTGACAGAAGGCCCAGCTGTCAGTGCAGACAACTATAGAGGACAGCTCCTGGGTGATCACGAACCATACTGCCCACAATTCAGCCCATTGACTGCTCTTCCTCTCTGCATCCTCTGTCCATATTGTCTCAGTCTTAGGATGGAAAGCCACAGCCCTCCACTTCAGAGGCTGCTCATGACTGGAGCCGTCTGTGTACCAAGCATCTTCAAATATAGGGGCTTTTCCCTCCTGATAAGGACCCTTGGCTACCAATGGCTCAAAAGCAAGTTCTTTCTGCTTTCCACTGGTATTGGTCACTGGCCCCAGTAAGCACTGGAGTTCTCCACTTAAGGGGTTGGTAGAGAGGGCCCTGTGTTGCTTTAAATATGCACCCCATTTGACCAGTGTAGCTGTTTGTGCCACGCCACTCCGTGGCCTTGGGTCCAGTCTTGCACCCACCCCACAATGGGATAGGTGGTTTCTACCTTAGTCAGAGCTGTTTCAGTGATGGGCTCCATAGCCAGCAAGGCATGGTACACAGCAGCCAGTTGATTCTGTATCAAGGTGAACCAGACTTCTGTTCCTTTCCACAGTTATGACCAGAATCCAATAGGTTGGTGTGTCTGTTCAAGCTGCTGTCAAAGGCCCCATCCATAACCACCTTCAGCTACATGAACATCTAGTTCACAGGGCCTTGATGAGTCCATTACACTCAAGGCCTGTACGGCCTTGACTGCCTGCTTTGCAGTAGTGCAAGCAGCTGCACATGTGTCATCCCAGTCCCACCTGATGCCCTTTTGTACCAACTGGTATAAGGGCTTCAGCATTTGTGCCAAGTGCAGGAAAAACACACTCCAGTCACCCAAAAGATCCAAAACTCTTGTAATACTGCCACAGTGGTAAGGGTACGGAAAGCCTAGACCTTGTATATGAATGCTTTAGGAGTAACTTTAGTTTTACCTGACCAGACAACCCACAAGAATTTTACAGACAAACCAGGTCCCTGAACCGTGGTGTTGTTCACAGTCTATCCTTTCTCCTGTAGATGTTGCAACAGTCTAGGAACTGCCCCTTCTAAATCTGCAAGAGAGTCAGACGTGAGCATAATATCATCAATGTAGTGATACAGCCTGACCATTTGTGGTTTCTTCCATGTGGTCAAGTCCTGGGCAACAAGTCTATGACAAATGGTGGGACTGTGTAGATATCCCTGTGGAAGGGCAGTGAATGTCCACTGCCGCCCTTACCATGTGAAGGCACACTGTTCCTGGCTTTCCTGTGATATGTCAATAGAGAAAAAAGCATTAGCAAGGTCCATACATAATGATACATCCCTGGTTTATGACTTAGTGTGTTCATAATGGCTGCTATAGAGCGGACAGCAACCTGCAAAGGGGGCGTGACTTTATTCAATTCCCTGTAGTCCACGGTCATACACCAGGAGCTGTCTGGCTTTTTCATTGGCCAAACTGAGGAATTAAAAGGACTGTGACTGGGCTTTATGATGCCCACCTTTTCCAACTCCTGTAGAGTTTCTCCAATTTCCTTGTGTCTCCCAGGCAATTTATACTGCTTAATATTTGTCACTTGCTGAGGTACAGGCAGAGCTACAGGTGGGTGCTTAGCATGTCCCCTCAGAACTGCCTTTACCACACATATCCTCAGTCTGATCTCACCTGCAGTGGTCTACAACCAA
This sequence comes from Smutsia gigantea, assembly GCA_032199065.1. Classification (NCBI taxonomy): domain Eukaryota; kingdom Metazoa; phylum Chordata; class Mammalia; order Pholidota; family Manidae; genus Smutsia; species Smutsia gigantea. The sequence goes on from JAVSCE010010381.1 coordinate 122,464, forward strand.
AGACCCTGCAGGATATCTAACTCCCCCGCAAATATATTCAGGGATGGGAGAAATGTACACAGTATACTCCTTTGGGGGTAAACGCCCTATTCCCAATGGAATTTGGGCTTTCTTCACTCTAATTGCCTTACCCCCATACCCATCTATCACAGCAGGGGTCCCAGGAAAACACTCAGGGTTGCCATAAATCAAAGAACACTCATCTCCTGTGTCCACCAGTGCCAGGACATGTTGTACATTCACAAGGGACCAATGAATTGGTAATTTTACATGTGGCTTCTGGTCCCCACCATGTCCCCCAAGGTGGGGATCTTGATGACTCTTAGTCCAACCATGATGCCCAATCATCCTGCTGTGGGGGTGAGGGCTCAGACAGATCCTGAGTACTGTCCCCCAGAAAGTTTTGCAGGGACACAGTCTGAACATAAGGCCTTGACTCTGGCTTCTATGTCCTGGACATCAGCAACTGGAACTGCAGCTCTGGCTTTAATTGGTGCCACAGTTCTAACAAGATCCTATATGGTTGCCCATCAAGTTCTTCTTTAACTACCCTGGCATTTATCAAATCAACCCACATCTGGGTACTCAAGACCTTCATGGGGCCTTTTGCACTTCTCCTTTCAGTCATAGCTTGTACTTCCTTCTGTGCTCTTATTGTTTCAACCTCCCCCAGATCTTTAAAGTATAAGTAGACTTACTTATGGGTTGCCCTATGTGGGAGGCTAGAGTAGTCACTAAGGACCCAAAGAGAGATGGGGAAGCTGTATGCAGCACCAGAGTTATCATTCCTACTGTGAACAACTCATCAGGGCACTGGGCTTCCATATTATAGATAATATTTTTCATGCCCAATTCCCACAACACCTGTTAGAGCTCTACATATGTTTTTCAGCTAGTGAATAACTATGGTAAATCACCCTGGCTGGGCGAAACTGCCCTGATGGCAGCTGTCAGCCAATCCAGAATTACCTGATTCCCTCAGTTATGATGGGCACTTTGCAACCACTGCCGGAGGGAAGGGTGAGTCATCAGGGAAGCCAGTCTACCCATTTCAGAACCTGATATAACTGTTTTCCACCCCCATATCTCAGAGATGCCAAAGCCATGTAGGCAGTGGCTCTGATGGCTTTTACCTATACAAGACGTTCATGTCCACCAGCTCATCCTGCGTATAGAGGCAGAACATGGAGTGCGCCACAGCCTGGGATGGCGGCAGCTTCTACCCCTGAAGAGCCTGCAGTTGCTGTATTTTTATTATTTTAATTACAACTGGGAGGGCCTTTAATACAGGACAGGCTAGTGCCTCAGGTGGTGGCCTCAGCAACAGATGGACCCTCGGCCCCAGCCCCTCATCCTCTCCCGACAGCTCCTCTCCCATCTCTGGTGCTGAAGGCACTGCTCTTTCCTTCTCCTCCCCTGCAGCCTCCTGCAATGCAGCTTCTCCTGCTGCCTTCCCCATTGCTGCTGCTAAGGAATCTTCCAGGAGCACAACCTGTCTTCTCAGTAACTGTCTCTCTTCTTTAAGGGCATCCAGTAGGTCATCACCCAGCTCCTCCAAGCAATACTGAAGACTGCCTCTCTCCTCGATAATCCTTTCCACTATCTCGATGAAAAGAGATCCTTCAATGCCAGCTGCTACACGGCCACTTAGGGCCTCTAAGAAGCCTTCTGTCTCACGGAGGGCCAATTCAACAGCTTCTGGTGTCTCTACCCTTCTCCATCTCTGGGGAAGGCCCCAGCCCTCTAGGATGTGCTTTACCCTAGAACAATTCTCCACTAGGTGCTCCCCAATTGGAAGTCCCACAGGTAGAGTGTTCCTGGTTGAAGCTGCACCCTCTACACTGCAGCCAATGGGGCCTCCCCACTATCCAAGGGGTATTTCTGGGCAACTCCCCACCATCTCTAGGGGCATCCCACCCATCTCTAGGGTCGCATACATGTAGACAGATTTCGAGTTCAGAGGTCCTGCCGACTACCGCAAGATGTAACTACAGGGGGAAAACTCAGGGACAAAATACCTTTGAAACCAAAATCAGTCAAAGGGAGAAATAAAGTTTATGAAACCTGCTTATTTCTTACAAGCAGTCCACTTCTGCTTTCCCGTGTCTCTCGTGACCCAGCTGCAGAAGAAGAAGCCCCAACCCAACCTGTCCAGTCCAGATCAGCCCTCTTTAGCCCTTGTAATTATGTATTCATATGGAGATGGACTACTCTCCACCCTCTAGTAACACCTATTGTATGGAAATGCACTAAGGTCATGCAAGAGATTCTGGAAATATTGCAATTTTACTCACTGTGTTCTTTGTGAAACACCAAGTGATGCTTATTTTTTTTAAAGTCCCCTCAGGGGCACGGAGAGGGCTGTACAACACAGAGAAGACAAGTAGTGATTCTATAGCATCTTACTACGCTGCTGGACAGTGACTGTAATGGGGTATGTGGTGGGGACTTGATGATGGGGGGAGTCTAGTAAACATAATGTTGCTCATGTAATTGTAGATTAATGATGCCAAAAAAAAAAAAGGCCCCTGAGGACTAGCGGTTACCAAGGGGGAGGGGTGGGCCAGGGTGGATGGGGAGGGAGGGAGAAGGAGATTGAGGGATATTATGATTGGTACACATGGTGTGTGGGGGGGAGGTCACAGGGAAGACAGTGTAGCACAGAGAAGACAAGTAGTGACTCGGTGGCATCTTGCTACACTGATGGATAATGACTTCAATGGGTTATGGGGGGGACTTGATATTATGTGTGAATATAGCAACCACATTGTTTTTCATGTGAACCCTTCATAAGAGTGTATATCAATTATACCTTAATAAAAAAAAAGGCCCCCTCAGCTGTGATAAACCCTCCACCCACTGGACATTCAACAGGAGGATTAGATTTGTCTTGGGGTGGGAGGAATCCAGCTGCTACCCTGCTGCCCTCCATTGATTGCCCTCCTTGGTGAGATGGGGGAACAGGGGTTGCACAACTGTTTTAAGGAGAAAGGTGAAGGTGAGGAGAGACACGTGGTGACACCAAACCCAGGCCAGGACTGGCAGACCCCCTGCTGTGCAGTAAAGAGGCAGAGAAGTACCCCAGTGCCCCCTTCACAGGCCTCAAGGATTCAGCCTGGAAACAGCTCAAGAGAAAATGTTCATCCCAGTTTTTCCAACTTCCTGCTCCTTTTTCTAGCTTGTTCCATTCCTGGGCACCCTCCCCTCCAGCCCTCCATGCCTCCTCCCCACCTCCACCCCATCTCTGTACACCCTTGCAAAATCTTGTTTTGTTTTCTGTACAGCACTTGCACAATCTAGTTTTGTTTTACTTGAAGTTATGTGTTTGTTTATTCTGTCCTCCTGCCTCTAGGTTCCTCCCCACCTTTTAGGATAAAAGTTCCACTGGGGCCAGGACTTTGTACTCATCACTGCTATTTCCCCAACACCATGTGCTGGGAACACAGTAGGTGCTCAGAAATATTCTGAGGTAGCCAATATCCTCTGCCTAATAATGAGAAAACCATGGCTCCAAACCCTTATGAAACACGCAGGGAAGAGGGTGATCTGCAGCCCCCCCTGGAGCCTGCGGGGGTATCTGAGCATCTCAGAGAGGCCTATCTGTGCTCTGAGAGCCTGAGTGGCCCTTGCCAATGCAGGAGTCAGGGACGGAGAGTCGAGTGAACCATGGTCTGGGGCCATAGTTGGGGCTGAGGCCTCCAGAGCCAACAGGACTTCGTGGTCTCAGGTAAGGCCCAAGGCTTCCTCACTTCCTCGGGGGGAGCCCTAGCCTGCCTCACAGCCAGGCTGGATGAGAGCAAAGCCAGGCTTATGCACCTTCACACATCAGGCCATTCCACATTTGTCTGTCACTGTTTTCCCCAGGATGTGACTCTCCTTGCCTTTGCAGTTTTGTTACATTTCATTGTGCACCAGGTTTCATTACACAGATCTATCTTTTTCCATGTTGGGATTGTATTTTTTTGTCTTGTATTTGTTAATGGAGGTGCTGCTTCAAGCAGAAAAACTTAGCTACTCTCCACCAACTCAGTAATAGCCTGTTTAATCTTTTGCTCATTTTCTAGTAACTGACTTAAAAAGTTTCACTCCCCAATATATGTCCATTTTACTTTGTACAGTGTGGTGCAAAGTATGACTTATTTTTCCCCAAATATCATTCCAGCTTCTGTTATTATTAAATAATCCTTTCTTACCTTCTCATTTTGAAGCCTTTTATCATAATATTAACATTTTCTACAAAATGGAATCTATTTCTGGCTTTTCATTTTTCCCACTGAGATGTAGTTTTATTTTTTACACCAGCACCAGGTTGTTTAATTTGCTACAATGGAATGTGTTCTAATATGCAATGGGATTGCTGCACACAAAAAGGAAAACACAAGGTTACTAAGAAAGCAGGTCACTGGTTGCCTGGGGGTGGAGAAAAAGCACTGACACAGAGGAGCACAGGGGAATTTGGAGGAATGGTGAAGCTATTACATATCTTGATTGTAGGGTGGGTTATACAACTCTGCATTTGTCAAAACTAAAAATGGCACCCTAAAAAGGGTGAATTTTCCTGTATGTAAATTACCACTCAAAAATGGTGGTGGTGGGGAGACCAGGTACAGACAGCATATGTAAGTCCGGGGAGAGGAAATCCCAGGGCAAAATACCTCTAGAAACAGTAATCAGTCAAAGGGAGAAATAAAGTTTAAAACCCGTTTATTGCTTAAAAACCGCAGTCCAGGACCGTCTCTCTCCTCTGCTCCTTAAGAAGCAAGCGAGCAAAACCCTCCCTTTAAACTCTCAGGTTCAGACATGCCCTCGGTTGCCCAGGTAATTACCTATTGATACGGAGATAAACTTCTCTCCACCCCTGCGGATATGCAAATGCACTAAATCCAGGTGAGATACTCTGGAAATGTTACAATTTTACCCACAGGCCGCCCCTCCAGAAATCTCGCCTTACAATCTACTCATTCCCCTTCTTCCGCAATGGTCCCTGGGAGAGAAAACTGGAGCATTGTGACCAGACTAATGATATAACAATAACAACAGCAATAAAATTATGACAATCCTCAAGCTGGAGGGTTCAGCTAGGTTCAAAGTCTTATGCAGATTAAGTCCATAGCTCACCCATCCCACAGGCAGGCAGGAGCTGAGGGTTCAGAGCAATCATCATGCGGCAGCAGCAGCCCAGGGGGCGCATTCAGGCCACAAGGACTGTAGGAGAAAATAACCTTAAGGGGGATAATACACATTTTAATGACATCAGCATAGGCAAATCTTGTCCATCAGGTAGGATACATGCAAGAGAGTGGTCCTGTGATAAAACAGTGGTAGGAATGGGATCTCGTCCTGGTCCAATATACCAGACTTTCACCCTCCTTCCTGTGGGAGTTACAGATGGGTCAATATATAGGGCTACAGGAGGTACATGCACTGGCCATAAAGATAAAACAAAACTTCCCTGCAAGATGCTCTTACCTCCTGGACGTTCTGAGTACACTACTGTGACCTTTGGTGGCCACTCTGCTGTTACTTCAGGAATACACATGAGGCCAGTTTCCAGGCCTTTCTCCCAAGGTGCCAGAAGGGTCAGTCATTGCTGGTCCATGTGTTGAAATGTCCAGGGCCAGGTCCATTCAACAGTGTCTCCAGGGCTTAATGCAGTAGGGGCTGGCAGCGGGATGTTGCTCTGCCAGTCATATCCTGGATTCAATAACCCTTCTTTGATTTGGATGTACAATTGTATAGGAGAGGCAGCAAGGTGTGTGAACATATCCACAGGGCTCAAGGCTCCTTTACAAGGCTTCTCATTCAAACGGTGCAGCACTGTCGATAGGCTAACTGACCAGCCCTTTAGACTATTGGTGTCTGACTTCAGGCCAGATTTCAACAAACCGTTGTACCTCTTTATCATGTCTGCCCCAGTAGGATTATACGGTACATGAAATTTCCACTTTATTCCTAATTGCTGCACCCATTCTTGTAACACATGTCCAGTAAAGTGGGTGCCTTCATCGCTCTCAATCACTTGTGGCCGGCCATAGGCTGCAAAGACATGCTCAAGGCCCCTCTTGGTGGTTTGCTGACCTGCATGATGTGCAGGAAAAGCAACCAATAGTCCAGTAGCCATGTCCACACAAGTCATGCAGAGATATCCTTCTGATATGGGCAGAGGCCCAATATTAGTCTATTTGCCACCTGACAAGGGGTATCCTATTGTCCCATGTTGCTGTGGGACTCAGTGTAAGACCCCCTTAGAGCACACAGGGCACTCCTTCCAGTCTCTGCTGACTTCTTCAAAGGTCAATGGCAAGCCCCACCTACAGGCTACATTGGATTCTGGTCACAACTACGGAAAGGAGCAGAGGTCCAGTATGCCTTGACAGAGAAGCAACTGGAGGCTGTGTACCACGCCTTGCTGGTTACTGCACCTATCACCAGAACAACTCCAATCAAGGTAATAAGCCCACATTGTTTTTTGCCCCACCTGCATCAAACACTGGTGCAGCCATTGGGCCACATCAGAGGCAGGCTTTCCTTGTAGCCAGCACACCTGGGCCAGTGTGTCTGCTTCATCATTCCCTGGGGATGCCAAAGGCAAATGGCCAGTCACATGATATACAGTAACAGTCTTAGTCTGACCAGAGGCCCATAGGTCTTGCCACAACTCTTGCCCCCAACGGGGCTGGTGACCAACCATCCAATTGGCATGATACCATGTCAGTAGCCACAGGGTCAAACCCCCATAGACGGCCCAGGTGTCAGTGCAGATAACTATGAGGGAAGGCTCCTGGGTGATCACAAGCCATACTGCCCACAACTCAGCCCATTGACTGCTCTTCCCCTCTCCATCCTCCATCCATATTGTCTCAGTCTTAGGATGGAAAGCCACAGCCCTCCACTGCGGGGGCTGCCCACGACTGGAGCCGTCTGTGTACAAAGCATCTTCAGGTATAGGGGCTTTTCCATACTGATAAGGAGTCTCGGCTACCAAGGGCTGAAAAGCAAGTTCTTCCTGCTTTCCACTGGTATAGGTCACTGGCCCCAATAAGCATTGGAGTTCTCCACTTAAGGAGCTAGTAGAGAGGGCACTGCACTGCTGTAAATATGTGCCCCATTTGGCCAGTGTAGGTGTTTGTGCCATGCCACTCTGTGGCCTTTGGGTCCAGTCTCACACCCACCCTGTGATGGGATAGGTGGTTATTACCTTGGTTAGAGCTGTTCCCTCAATGGGCTCTGTAGCCAGCAAGGCATGGTATGCATCAGCCAGTTGCTTCTCTATCAAGGTGGACTGGACCTCTGCTCCTTTCCATAGTTGTGACCAGAATCCAATAGGTTGGTGTGTCTGTTTAAGCTGCAGCCAAAGACCCACCCATAACCATCTTTGGTTACATGAACATCTAGCTCACAGGGCCTTGATGAGTCCATTACATTCAAGGCCTGTACAGCCTTGACTGCCCACTTGGCAGCAGTGAAAACATCTGCACATGTCTGATCCCAGTCTCACCTGATGCCCTTTCATACCAACTGGTATAAGGGCTTCAGAATTTGTGCCAAGTGCAGGATAAACAGTCTCCAGTAGTCCAAAAGACCCCAAAACTCTTGTAATACAGTCACAGTGGTAAGAGTAGGGAAAGCCTGGACCTTGTCTATGACTGCTTCAGGAACAACTTTAGTCTTACCCAACCAGGCAACCCCCAAGAATTTCACAGACAAACCAGGTCCCTGAACCTTGGTGCTGTTCACAGCCCATCCTTTTTCCTGTAGCTGTTTCCACAGTCTAGGAACTGCCCCTTCTAAATATGAAAGAAAATCAGATGTGAGCATATCATCAATGTAGTGACACAACTGCACTGTTTGTGGTTTCTTCCATGTGGCCAAGTCCTGGGCTACAAGCCCATGACAGATGGTGGGACTGTGGAGATATCCCTGTGGAAGGACAGTGAATGTCCACTGCCGGCCTGCCTATATGAAGGCAAACTGTTCCTGGCTTTCTGTGCTATGTCAATAGAGAAGAAAGCATTAGCAAGGTCTACTACATAATGATACGTTCCCAGTTCATGGCCGAGGGGGTCCAGAATGTCTGCTATAGAGGGGTCAGCGGCATGCAAAGGTGGTGTGACTTTATTCAATTTCCTGTAGCCGACAGTCATACACCACGAGCCATCTAGCTTTCTTACTGGCCACACTGGGGAATCAAAAGGACTATGAGTGGGCTTTATGATGCCCACCTTCTCCAACTCCTGTAGAGTTTCTCCAATTTCCTTGTGCCCCCAGGCAATTTATACTGCTTAGTATGTATCACCCACTGAGGTACAGGCAGAGCTACAGGTGGGTGCTTAGCATGTCCCCTCAGAACTGCCTTTACCACACGTACCCTCAGTCAAACTCACCTGCAGTGGTCTGTAACCACAGGCCCTGCAGGATATCTACCCCCAAAATATATTCAGGGATGGGAGAAATGTACACGGTATACTCCTTTGAGGGTAAATGCCCTATCCCCAGTGAGATTTGGGCTTTCTTCACTCTAATTGCCTTACCCCCATAGCTATCTGTCACAGCAGGTGTCCTGGGAAAACGCCCAGGGTTGCTATGAATCAAAGAATATTCAGCTCCTGTGTCCACCAGCGCCAGGACACATTGTACATTCACAGGGGACCAATGAATTGCTAATTCTACATGTGGCCTCTGGTCCCCACCATGTCCCCCAAGGTGGGGACTTTGACCCCCTCCCCCCAGTCAGTCGAACTGCGATGCCTCCTGTCGGGGTGAGGGCTCAGGCGAATCCTTAGTACTGTCTCTCAGGAAGTTTTGCAGAGACACAGGCCGGGCATGAGGCCTTGACTCTGGTTTCCGTGTCCTGGACCTCAGCAGCTGGAACTGCTGCTCTGGCTTTAATTGGTGCCACAGTTCTAACAATATTCTATTGGGCTGCCCTTCGAGTTTTTCTTTCACTATCCCGGCCTTTATCAAATCAACCCATGTCCAGGTACTCAAGACCTTCATGGGGCCTTTTGCACGTCTCCTTTCAGTCGTGGCCTGTACTTCCCTCCGTGCCCTTATTGTTTCAACCTCCCCCAGATCTGCTAAAGTACGAGTAGCCTCCCTTCTGGGTTGCCCTAGGTGGGGGGGGGCAAGAGTATTCCCTAGGGGCCCCAAAGAGAGATGTGGGAGCTGTATGCAGCACCAGGTTTCTCATTCCTATAGCGAACACCTCCTCACCGGGGCCCTGGAGGTCCATATTATAGGTGATATTTTTCATACCCAATTCCCGCAGTACCTGTTGGAGGTCTGCATACGTTTTCCAACTACCAGGAAAATATGGTAAATCACCCTGATTAGGCCAAACTATCCTGATGGCAGCTGTCAGTCATTCCAGGAGTGTCTGATTCCCTGCGGCGTGACGGGCATTTTGCAACTGCTGCCGGAGGGAAGGGTCAGTCGTCAGGGAAGCCATTCTACTCATATCAGTACCCGACATAACAATGTTTCCCACCCCGGTATCCCAGAGATGTAAAAGCCATGTAGGCAGAGATTCCGATGCCTCTGCCTATACCAGACGCTCATGTCCACAGCTCATCCTGGGTACAGGGGCAGAGCATGGCATGCTCCACAACCTGGGGAGGGGCGGCTCCTCCCCCTGAGGAACCCATTGTTGTTTCGTTTTTATTTTCTTAATTAAAGCTGGGTGGGCCCTTAAAACAGGAGAAAATGGTACATCCCGTGGTAGCCTGGGTAGCAGACCCGCCAATGGCCCCGCCTCCCCTCCTCTCCCTCGGCTCCTCCACCAACGGCTCCTCCTCCACCATCTCCAGGGCTGAAGACACTGCTCTTTCGTCCCCTTCCCCCATGGCCTCCTGCAATGCGGCTTTTCCTGCCATGTCCCCTTCACCGCTGCTAAGGAATCTTCTAAGAGCGTGACCTGCCTTTTCAGTAACTGTCTCTTTTCTTTAACAGTATCCCATAGGTTATCGCCCAGCTCCTCCAAGCAATGCTGAAGTGTGTCTCTCTCCTGCCTAAGTCCCTCTCTCTCCTCACTAACCCTCTCGATAATCCTCTCTCTCTCCTGTATCACATTTTCCACTATCTTGATGAAAAGAGAAACTACAATGCCAGCCGCTACACGACCCCCTTAAGTCTTCAAGCAATCTTCCAACTCACAGAGGGCTAATTCTGCAGCCTCCAGTGTTTCCACCCTTCCCCCGTTCTGGGGAAGGCCCCACCCCTCTAGGAGGTACTTTACCCTAGACCAATTCCCCACTAGGGGTTCCCAACTTAGAAGCCCCACAGCTGGGGGGATACTAACAGGTGAAGCAGCACCCCCTGCCGCTGCATCCACTGGGGGCTCCCCACCATCCACGGGAGCAGCCCTCCCAAAGGTCGCACCCACTATGGCAGATTTCGGGTTCCGAGGCACCTTGCTGACTGCCACCAGATATAAGTCCAGGGAAAGGAAATCTCGGGGCAAAATACCTCTAAAAACCGAAATCAGTCAAAGGGAGAAATAAAGTTTAAAACCCATTTATTGCTTACAAACTGCAGTCCAGGGCCGTCTCTCTCCTGGGCTCCTGAAGAAGCAAGAAAGCAAGCCCCTCCCTTTAAACTCTCAGGTTCAGACACGCCCTTGGTTGCCCAGGTAATTATCCATTGACATGGAGATAAACTTCTCTCCACCCCTGAGGAGATGCAAATGCATTAAAGTCAGGCGAGATATTCTGGAAATGTTACAATTTTACCCACAGCACACTAGCTAAATCTTCAAAAAAAAAATCTTTATAGACAAGACAAGTCCTGGAGTGCTCTCCTGAAGTCTTCCTTTCTTCCCAGAGCAAGACCTGGAGGGCCCATGTAGGAAGAGGTGGACCCACTTGTCCTGACAGATGGTGGGATAGGGGTAGCAGCCGGTGATGCAGACGCCGCCTGTCCTCTGTAGAACTTGGGGGCACTAGGGCTCAGCCCTTGGAGCTCAAGTTGCCTAATCAGACCCTGTCTCCTCCTTCCACCCTCCAGGTGGTTCCCAATGAGTCTCTGGTTTCTCCCTGTTCCTACCCCTTCTTACAAGGCTTTGGTTCAGACCTGGAGTGGCTCTGTCATTTGCACACCCTGGAGCAAAATGAAAAGGTGAGGCCCCTAGTTCAAATATCAAGTTCAAAACAACAACAGCACAGCATTGCAGCAAACGTAGGGCCCTCTGTGTGTGAGACCCTGCATGACTGCACAGGTCACATCTGTAAAACTAGCCCTCGTTCTGGCCCTTCTCCTTGGCTGACGGACCATCCACAGTCACAACAGGTGAAGGCCGCCTGTGTCAGCTTACCAGGTGTGGGTAAATTTCCAGAAGCTCCCACATGGCCACTGCATCCCACAGCCTCCAGGTTAAGGCGTAAAGAGGGGCTGTTCTTTCCTCCGCTCCTTTGTGTAATTGGTCTGTTGCTGTCAATCACCAGAGACATGCCTGCAGAGTTTCTCCCAGAGTGGACAGGTGGGGACACAAGTCGGTGCCATGTCTGCCATGGGGGCAGAGACAGAGAGCATCAAGCAGGCTTTTGCTAGCAAGGACAAGAGAGAAAGGGAAGTGCGAGCAGCAGCCAGAGGGGATCTAGCCAGACCTCATTGTGAGCAATAAAAGGGTTTCTCTCAGTCTATTCTTTCCCTTGACTGATTTTGGTCACACTGGTTTATTTGCCCAGGGCCAGGAACACACTCCCCACTGGAGCTGCATCTGGCATACTTGGCAGAATCAGTGAACCATAAATCTGTTTTCATGGGTGCAATGTTTGAGCAGGTTGCCCCTAGAGATGGTGGGGAGACACCTGGGAACCCCCCTATGGATGGTGGGCATTCACCTGGGGATTCCCCAGTGGGGATTTGGTCTGGGGTAAAGTGCCTCCCTAGACGAGTGGGGACCCTCCCCAGAACTGGGGAAGATTGGACATACTAGAGGCTGTGGAGTTAGCCCTCCGTGAAATAGGGGACTGCTTAGGAGGACTGAGTGGGTGCAGCGTGGCAAGAATTGTGAGGTGGTTGTTTCTCATGGCATTGGAAAGAGCTACTAAGGAGAGAGATGCACTTTAGCGTCACTTGGATGAATTGGGAGATGAGTTTTGAGTTGCTCTGAAAAAGGAATGACAGCTGTTGATAACTGAGATCGCCCTGCTGAGAGACATGCTCCTGGCGAGGCAGGAGAAAGCAGGAAAATGTGAGTTACAAGAGGCCATGGGGGAGGGGAAGGAAGGGGCTGTGCCTTCAGCCCCTGAGACGGTAGAGAAGACGTCAGGGGAGGAGGAGCTGCGGGAGCATGAGGGAATGGGGCCAGGGCGCAACTGTTGCCTGAGTCCACTGCCTTGGCACCAGCCATTCCTGTATTAAAGGCCCACCCAGTTGTGATGAAGGAAGTTAAAACACAGCAACTGTGTGCTCCTCAGTGGGAGGAACGGCCAGGTCGTGGAGCACACCATACCCCACCACAATACCCAGGATGAGCTTGTCTATTTGAACATGCAGTTTCAACAGAAGCCCTCTGTCTACACGGCTTCTGCATCTTTTGGATTTAGGGGTAGAAAGTATTGTTCTGTCTGGGTCAGAAATGGGTTAACTGGCTTCCCTGATGATTCACCCCTCCCTTTAGCAGTGGTTGCAAAATGCCCATCACACCCCAGGGAATCAGGCACTTCTGGATAGGATAACAGCAGCCTTCAGGGCTATTTGGCCTAAACAGGGTGATTTACCATACTTACCCGGTAGGTGGAAAATATGCAGAGATCCAGCAGGTTTTATGGAAGCTGGGCATTAAATATATCATCTATAATACGGACCCTCAGGGCCCTGATGAGGAGTTGTTCACCATGGGAATGAGAAATCTGGTGCTGCATACAGCTCCCCCATCCCTCTTTGGGTCCCTAGTGACTACTCTTGCCCCCTACATAGTGCAACCCATAAATGAGGCTACTTGTACTATAGCAGACCTGGGGGAGGTTGAAACAATAAGAGCGTGAAGGAAGTATGGTGTACAACTGGAGAGAGGGTTCAAAGAGCCCCATGAAGGTCTTGTAGGCCCAGATGTGGGTTGATTTGATAAAGGCAGTGTCAGTGAAAGCAAAACTCGATGGGCAGCCCAGTAGAATCTTGTTAGAACTGTGGCACCAATTAAAGCCAGAGCAGCAGTTCCAGCTGCTGAGTTCCAGGACATGGAAGCTGGAGGAAAACCCCATGTCCAGCCCTGTGCCTGCAGGACTTCCTGGGGGAGAGTACTCAGACCCCACCTGGGCCCCCATCCCCACAGGAGTGTTACTGAGTGCTGCAGTTTGACTGAGGTGGGAGGGTCGTGGTGGGGACAAGAGGCCACATGTACAGTTAGCAATTCATTGGTCCTCCCTGAATGTACAAAATGACCTGGCACTGGTGGACACAGGAGCTGAATGTTCTCTGATTTATGGCAACCCTGAGTGGTTTCCTGGGACTCCTGCTGTGATAGATGGCTATGGGGGTAAGGCAATTAGAGTGAAGAAACCCCAAATCCCATTGAGAATAGGATGTTTCCCCCAAAAGAGTATACTGTGTATATTTCTCCCTTCCCTGAATATATTTTGGGGGTGGATATTCTGCAGGGCCTGTAGTTATAGACCACTGCAGGTGAGTTCAGACTGAGGATATGTGTGTTGAAGGCAGTTCTGAGGGGACATGCTAAGCGTCTGCCCATAGCTCTGCCTGGATTTTGGCAAGTGAAAGATACTAAGCAATATAAATTGCCTGGAGGGCCCAGAGATATTGGAGAAACTCTACAGGAGAAGGAGAAGGTCATAGTCCTTTTGATTCCCTGGTGTGGCCAGTGAAAAAGCCAGATGGCTCCTGGCATATGACCATGGATTACAGGGAATTAAATAAAGTCACACCCTCTTTGCATGCTGTGGTCCCCTCTGTAGCAGCCCTTACAGACACCTTCAGTTATGAGCTAGGGACATATCATTATGTTGGGGACCTTGCTAATGATTTCTTCTCCATTGACGTAGCACAGGAAAGTCAGGAACAGTTTGCCTTCATGAAAGAAGGCCAGCAGTTGACATTCAGCGTCCTTCTACATGGATACCTCCACAGCCCTACCATTTGTCATGGACTTGTAGCCCAGAACCTGGCAGCATGATAGAAATTGCTGGTGGTGTGGCTGTATCATTATATTGATGACACTATGCTCACGTGTGATTCTCTTGCAGATCTAGAAGGTGCAGCACCTAGACTACAGCAACATCTTCAGGAAAAAGGATGGGCTGTGAACAGCACCAAGGTTCAGGGACCTGGTTTATAAGTAAAGTTCTTGGTGGTTGTCTGGTCAGGTAAGACTAAAGTTATCCTGGAAGCAGTTATAGACAAGGTCCAGCCTGTCCCTATGCCTCCCACTGTGGTAGTATTACAAGAGTTTGGGGTTTCTTTTTTTTTTTTTTTTTGGCTACTGGAGAGTGTTTATCCTGCACTTGGCACAAATTCTGAAGCTCTTATACCAGTTGGTACAAAAGGGTATCAGGGATAGGACTGGGACGAGACATGTGTAGCTGCTTTCACTGCTGCTAAGCGAGCAGTCAAGGCCATACAGGCCTTGAGTGTAATGGACCCATCAAGGCCCTGTGTGCTAGATGTTCATGTAACCAAAGATGGTTATAGATGGAGCCTCTAGCAGCAGCTTGATTGGGACCACCAACCTATTGGATTCTGGTCACAATTATGGAAAAGACAAAGGTCCTGTGCACCTTAATACAGAAGCAACTGGCTGCTGTGTACCATGCCTTGCTGGTTATGGAGCCCATCACTGGAGCAGCTCCAACCAAGGTAATAACCACTTATCCCATCATGGGGAGGGTGTGAGACTGGATCCAAAGGCCACACAGTGGCATGGCAGAGATGCCCACACTTGTCAGATGGGGTGCATATTTACAGCAGTGTAGCACCCCCTACACTAGCCCCTTAAGTGAAGAACTCCAACACTTATTGGGTCCACTGACATACACCAGTCAGAAGCAGGAAGAACTTGCTTTGGGCCATTGATAGTCGAGAGTCCTTATCAGGAGGGAAAAGCCCCTATACCTGAAGGTGCTTGGTATACAGATGGCTCCAGCCATGGGCAGCCCCCAAAGTGGAGGGCTGTGGCTTTCTGTATGGACAGCTGGGCTGTCTATTGGGGCTTGATGCTGTGGATACTGACATGGTACCATGTCAACTGGATGGTTGGTCACCAGCCTCTTTGGGGACAAGAGTTGTGGCAAGACCTATGGGCCTCTGGTCAGAATAAGATAGTTACCATAGATCATGTGACTGGCCATTTGCCTTTGGCATCCCCAGGGAATGATGAAGTAGACACATTGCCCAGGTACGTTGGCTAGAAGGAAAGCCTACATCTGATGTAGCCCTATCATGTGTTGCACACAGGGCACAAGACAATGTGGGATGTAGCTCTCAGTAGGGCTTGCCCTTGCCCTTTGAAGAAGTCAGCAGAGCCTGAAAAGAGTGCCTTGTGTACTCTGCAAGGGGCCTACACTGAGTCCTGCAGCAACACAGGACAATAGTAAAGGGGCTGATACCTCTTGTCAGGTGCTAGATAGACTATATTGGGCCTCTGCCCATATCAGAAGGGTATCAGTATGCCATGACTTGTGTGAACACAGCTACTGGACTGTTGGTTGCTTTTCCTGCTTGTTGTACAGATCAGCAAACCACCTAAAGGGGCCTAGAGTGTCTCTTTCCAGGCTATGGCTGGCCACACGTGATTGAGAGCAATCAAAGCACCCACTTTACTGGACATGCATTACAAGAACGTGTATGCAATCAGGGATATAGTAGAAGTTTCATGTACCATATATCCCTGCTGGGGCAGGCATGATAGAGAGATACAGATACAATGGTTTGTTGAAATTTGGCCTGTAGTTAGACACCATAACTCTACAGGGCTCGTCAGTCCACTTATGGACAATGCCACTGCCTGAATGAGAAGCCCTGGAAGAGGGCATTGAGCCCTGTGGAATGGTAGCACACATTGCTGCCTCTCCTATACAGCTGTATCTGCAAACCAAAGAGGAGTTATTGAAGCCAGGATATGGCTACTAGAGCAACATCCTGCTCCCAGCCCCAACTGCATTAAACCCTGGAGACACTGTTGAGTGGACATGGCCTTGGACAGTTCAACACATGGACCAGCAATGGCTGGCCCTTCTGGCACCTTGGGGAAAAGGCCTGGAAAGTGGTCTCCTGTGTAGTCCTGGAGTAACAGCAGAGTGGCCCCCAAAGATCACGGTAGCCTACCAAAAATGGCCAGGAGGTAAGAGCATCTTACAGGGAAGTTTTGATTTATCTTTGTGGCCAGTGCATGTTCCTGCCATAGCCCTATATATTGACCCATCTGTAACTCCCACAGGGAAGGTGTGAAGGTCTGGAATAGTAGACCAGGACAAGATCCCATTCCTGCCACTGTCCTTTTACAGGACCACTCTCTTGCATGTATCCTACCTGATGGACAGGATTTGCCTATGCTGGTGTCATTACAACATGCATCTCATCATCCTTAAGGTCATTCTCTTCTACAGGTCTTGCAGCTTGGACCTGCCTCCTGGCTGCAGCTGCTGCTTGCTGAGTGTGCATGGAGCTCCCTACCGGTTCAGCTGCTGTCCTCTTGTGGAATGGATGAACTATGGAGTTAATCTGAGTGGGACTTTGAACTCAGCTGGATCCTCAGGCATGAGGATTGTCATGATTTTATTGTTATCTGTATTTCTTTTGTTGTATGTTATTATTAGTCTGGTGACAGTGCTCCAGCTTTCTCACACAGGGGCCATTGCGGAAAGTGGGGAGCAAGTAGATTGTAAGGCGAGAATTCCGGACGAGTGATTTGTGGGGTAATTTTCTAGAATCTCCCGCCTGGCCTCTGCTTCCCGCAGCTTCTGCGACAAGGAGAGGGGAGAGGCTGTTCTCCCCTCCCCTCTGTTGTATAATTGGTCTGGTGGGTGTCAATCATTGGGGACCCACCCACAGAGCTCCTCCCTGAAAGGGGGGGTGGAGAGGCAAGTGGGTACTGTGATTGCTGTGGTGGCAGAGACAGAGAGCATCTCGCAAAAGGCATTGGGCGAGAGCAGTGGACAGAGGGGATAGAGCTGGACCTCCTTGTGAGCAATAAAAGGGTTCCTCCCAATCTATCCTTTCCCTTGACTGATTTCGGTCACACTGGCTTATTCGCCCCAGGCAGGGAACATGATCCCCGCCAGAGGCACACCAGGCTGTCCAGGGGGGCTGCCTTGCCTCCTCTCAACCCCTTCCAGACAGGACCTTCCCTCAGACCTGCCCCACAGCTCCCAGTGTCAAAGTCTAGGCCAATTCTGGATACCCTCATCCTAGGCTGCTCCCGAGGAAATCCCAACTTCCCCTTCTCAGGGAGGCTTCCCCTATCTAAGAAAAAAAAAATCAACATAACACATTAGAAAGTGGTAAGGAAGACTTTATTTAGAGGGGGATACTGCAGTGGGGTTTTGTAGTAGGAGTGGGTTCAATCAGAAATACAAGGCAAAGACTTATAGCAGAGGTGCGGGGTGGGGGTCAGTGGCTGAAAATTACTAAGAGGAAACCTCAAGGGTCAGGGGGGTTCTCGCTAATGTGACCTCACAGGATAGTTGCTGAAGGCAGGCCAGGCATCCCTCTGGGGATCACGGAGGATGAGGAGCCAGATTAGATATGGAACTAACTTAACAGGATTCTTGTTAGAAATGGACTATACAGTGAAGGACACCTTCTGAGGTCAGGCCTAGTCACGAAGAAAGCCCAGAGCGCCTGACCAGAGTTTGGCTAACCTTCGTTAACCCCCCCCACGCCACCCCCCACCCCTGCAGTGGAGAGTGAGCGGGCTCTCCTTCCGACTTCCACAGCCCTCAGGACTCACCACTTGGGTCATGGTTTTTGTTGTTGTTAAGAAATAGCATTTTTTTCTTTTCTGAATCCCGTATAGAGGGCTAAGGCCCACCCATTAGGATGGTGGGTTATGTCACCTAAATCATCACTGTGGGGCCTGCACCCTCTTGGCACAAAGGTTCCCTAACACCTAGTCACAGAGAAATTTACTCTCACACCCTCCAGACGAGCTTCCTCTGCCTTCTCTGTCCTCAGCTGACTTGCTTGCCACCATGTCTGTATGCCTGGTCACTACTGGAGATGTGTTGTCTTCCTCTGCAACCCATGGTGGGCAGAGTCTGAGGGAGGCACTCAGCACATTACTGGGCAGTGAATGGCGACTGCCTCTGGAGCCCCACTGACTGGCACAGACCTGGTTCAGACCAGGTGCCCATGAATGGTGAACACTGGGAGCTATCTCCTTCTTCCTGACTCAAAGCCCCCCCAGTGCCTTCTGGGCTGGAGCCGTAGCAGGTTCTGGGAATGAATGATAGGGCCCTGCCCTGCAATGCCCAGAGCCCAGACAGAGGCAGACTGACAATTTCAGCTGCACAGAGAGAGCTGGTACAACTGTGTGGTCTGTAGGTAGAGGGAGTGGGGATCACTTAGATAGGGCAGCCCATGAATTCAGGGAAGGCTTCCCCGAGGAGGCAAGATCTGGGCACTGTGAGGGTCTGCCAGGAGGATAAGGGCCCAGAGGGCTACTGGGCTCAGAGTGGGTACCACTGTCAGTGACCCTGGAGGCCAGGCCGTCAGCTAAGAGTTCCAGGGATCTGCAGGTATGACACTGAGCTGAGAACAGTGGGGACCAAAGGCAGAGAGCCGTTACAGTTCACCTCTGTTCTGCAGAAAACTGACTGCCGGGGCCTAGGTGGCTAGGTAAGGGGGCCTCAGGGCAGCTGGGGAGCCAAGGATCCTGTCGGGAAGGGGTTGCCCCAAAGCAGTAGCCACTATTGTAGCACCAGAGATCCCTGGTCCCAGAGCCACCCAGCCGGCTTGGGGACCAGGAACTGGTTTGCCCAGCAGGGATGAGCTAACAAGGATCTGGTTCCCTGTGAGACGCCTCAGCTTCAGTTCTTGTGCCCTCCCCGACATCTGGGCCTGGCCTTGGTTTCTGAAACAGCTGCCAAGTTTTGGTACCGCCCACCCACCCCCCACTGGCTGTACTGGCTGGCCCAGCTCTCTAATAGCTGGGTGGGGAGCTGTTCTGCAGAGATGGTACACCAAAAGATGGGCCCTGGCCATGGTGGGGCACGTGTGTACCCAGCTTGACTAGCTCCAGGTAGCAAGGAGGGAGCGACCCAGGTTTCAGCCCAGCACCCAGATCTTGGAGGCCCTCTCAAGAGTCATTGACCCAGAGACCTGTTTGGAAAGGTCCATGAAATGGGTTTCAAGGCCTTTGGAGGACAGACCTGTCTAATCAGGTGCTCCGCGATTTCCCTCCCCATGCAGGCTTAGGGGTGGGCCTAGATGGATCTCAGTTAGGCCCAGGGGTCAGTCTTGGCCACAGGGTCCATCCAAGCCTGGCCAGTTCTATAAGAGGCCAGGGCTAATGGGAAGGAACAGGGAAGAGGGAGTGGTCAGGGAGCAGCCCTCCTGGCCTCCAATCCAGGGACCCCAAACACCTTCCCAACCACACCCCCCCACCTATAGGACAGCTCTACACACACCTCTACACGCACACCATCCCCACAGCAGACAACTCACACACCCTCTCTCCACCCTGAGAAAGTGGTGCACACTGGCTCACACTCCACAGCCCCATCCATTACCATATGCAGGGATGCCACTGCCAGGACCCACCTGCTGGGGCGGGGTGTGGGCACTGCCAAAGGGAGCAAACGGGATTTCTGCAGAGACCCTGTCGGCTGGCACCCCTGGGGCAGGAAGCACATCTAATTCACCCCTGGTGGCCCAATAGCGCCTGGCAGAAAGGAAGCACTTGATGTGTGGCCCCAGCTACAGCGATGCACCCGTGAGGAAGCAGTTTCACCCTGGGAATGGGTAGATGTCACCAGGCCACCCACACAGGAGGGAACCTTAGGGGGAAACAAGACTGCTGAGGTGAGGGGTGGGAGTGAGCTTCTGGGGGCCAGGGACCAGCCTTGGCTGAGAGCAAGGGTCAGGGAGCTGGTGCAGGGAAGCCAGGTAGGAGTGGCTGCTGCTTCCTCTCTGGACAGAACTTTCCAGAAAACAAATCAGATCACATCTCACCCCTGCTTAAAAATACCCCATGTCCCTCCCTCCATTGCGTCTAGAAATATCAATATTCTTTTATCAAGTGACCTACTCACAAGCTCTCTGCCTCATCTCCTGCACCTTTTCAGGGCCCCCCATCCCTGAGTGGGGGGTGCACCACAGCCAGACAGAAAGATGGAAGCTGTGCTCTGGGAGAGTTGGGCCCCAGCAAAGCCTTGGGGTGCTCTAGCAGAAGCTGCTTACTCCAGCCCCAAGCCCAGCAGAGGCCTGAGCACCCAGGGCCCAGATTTTACCCCAAAAGAACGCCTCATGTCCTAGCAATGTCTTACTTAGCTAACTTTCCCTTTTGTTCTCCTGGGTTCCCTGGAATTGTTTCTTCTGAGAAGTCCCACTGGTGCTGAAGAGAGGAATTTCAGCCCGCACGGCAGCTAAGGAATGGTGTGGTGAGGGGGCAAGGATGCCTCTACTCCCCAACACGTACAGGCACACACACAGGACACACCCTCCCACTGACCGTGACCGTGGGAGGAGCTACAGCCCAGGCCAGCACTCCGACCCCGACCATTCATGGTTCTTTAGACTCAGGCCTGCGCCAGGCCCAACCTATCAGCCCATGACCTCCTCGTAGAAAACGGGGTTTTATTCTTGGGGAGGCCACTGTTCCCATTCCAGCCTCCCACCCTAAAGCCTGCCCTTCTGCACCAGGGCTCTTCATTCCGCAGCCTCCTTCCCTGGGCCACAGTGACTCCTGGGAGCAGGGCTGGGCCCTGCCTGGGTGCTCCTGCCAGGAGGGCTTTGCCCTGGCTCTTGCTGCTGGTACCCTATCCAGCCCCCAGCACCACTGGATCCCTCCGCCTCCCAGGGGGCCTCCCCATCCCTGGCTGGCCTCAGCAGACTCTGCCCCAGACCACTGTAAGGCAGAAGCCACTGTGTCAGGGTGGGCTTGTCCAAGACGTCTTCTGACAGTGCATTCGCTCCAGGCGGATTCCACTGGCCTCAGATCTTGGAGGACTCCAGCCGAGGACTCCAGGGTGTGGAGGGCTCCCTCAGCACCCGCAGCTCCTGCTCCAGTGCCTGGTTGCGGCGGTACATGTCCATGTAGCCTCCCTGGATCTCCCGCTGGTAGCGCAGCACCCGCTCCTTCTCTTCCTGCCATGTCTGCCGCTCCTGCTCGAAGCGGAGCGCCTGCTCCTGCCCGCGGAGCCGCTCCTGCAGCAGCTCGGCCCGCAGCTGCTCAGTGCCACCTCCAGCCTCACTGCCTCCTGCCTCCCCCAGCAGCCCCCGGCTCTTGCAGTCATCGGTCTCGCAGCTGCCTGGGGCTTCCTCCCGAGGGGTCTGATCCTGAAGGCTTCGCACAGCCTCGCGCAGCCGGGCCAGCTCTGTGTCCTGGGCCTGGGCTTGTGCCCTGCTGCCCCGAAGTTGCGTCTTCAGGCTGAAGATCTCAGCCAGCTTCTGTGCTAGCTCGGCCTGGGCCTCCCGCAACTGCTGCTTCAGGAGGCTAATCTCTGCTTGCTTCTGGCACACCTGGAGGGGGCGCAGAATGGACACGAGTCAGGGGGCTGCATGGGAGACAGGCAGAGGACTACAGCAGTGGGGACGAGGTTTCTGAGTGCTGGTCTCACCTCCCATCGGGTCTCCTCCTCTGGTCGGGGGCCGGGGTCAGCCTCTGCGAAGCGGGGCTCGGGGGTCAGGCCCTGCTGTGCCCGCAGCTCCTTGCGCAAGCGCCGCTGCTCCTGTTGGGCCATGAACAGCTGTAGCTGCAGGTTGCGCTCGCTGCGCTCGGCCTTCTGAGCTACCTCGTGCAGCCGCTCCACATACAGGCGCTTCAGCTCAGCCAGCCACAACCGCTGGCGCTCCTCCAGCACCTGCCAAGGGGAAGAGGTACCTGCCTGGGCCGGATATCCCCTCCTGGACACTGAGGCCCACCACTCCAACACCCCAACTCATGGTCCTCCCAGGGCTCTCCCAACCTCCTACACAGTTCCCAGCAAGGATCACAGTGACATGACATCGTGTCACATGGGGTGGGGGGGAGAGGAGCCAAATCATCTCCTTCTTCCTCACTCTCTGGTCCCTAGAGCTGTGTGGGTGAGTTGGCTCGGGACCCTCTGCCTCGTACTCCAGTGCCAAGGGACAGAACAGGACCCCAGAGCTGGGGCTGCCCTCACCTGTGTGAAGGGGTTGGAGACATCCTCATCTGCGAGGCCCCTCTTGAGCTCCTCACAGGTGTTAGGCAGCATGGCCACCACCTCCTCAGCGGTGGGGCAGGAGAATTCATAGGGGGGCGGTGGCTCGGGCAGGCAGCTCAGCACAGCCAGTGGCCCAGTCTCCTTGGGGCCCCTTGAGGCCCGGTCCAGGGAGCCCCCAAGGGGGTTAATGTGGCCCAGGGAGGAGCTGAAGGGGCTGGGGCCAGTGCTGGGGCTGCGGCCAAAGCTGCCCCCGCTGGAGGAGTCGGACAGGCTGGGCTCGGGCTCGGGGCCGCCTTCGTCCAGGCTGAGGGCATGCAGCAGCTGGGCCCGGGCCTGTGCCTGGCTGGCCTGGGGCCCTGGGCTAGGCGGCGGGTGGCAGGCTAACGTGTGCAGGCTGCCGTTGCTACGCCACAGCTTCTGGCCTTTGTGGGCCGCCAGGCTCTGCATGGACAGGAAGCCTTTCCCCGTGCCTGCCACGGGCTTGAACACCGAGGTGCGAATGCGGCACTGCCAGGAAGAGAGGGCAGCTGTGAGGCCTGCGCTGACCGCTCTGCCCTGCCCTCCGGTGCTCCTGCAGCCCCTGGGATCCTCTTTGAGAACATGGGGTGTCTGTCACCAGGAGGCAGTGACTGAGCCTCAGGCAAGCCTATGGCAGGATTTTCATGCCCCAACCCCATCCCAGCATTGGGGTCTCCAAGGAGGTCCCATGATTGCCATCCCCACCCTCCAACACAAGGGAGGGGAGTGGGCAGACACACCTTGTCGAAGCGACCCCGCTCTGGCAGTGAGGTCTTGCTGAAGTCACCAGCCCGAGGATGCTCCTGGTAGTAGAGGGTGGCATAGTCGGCAGGCTCATTCCGAGAGGCCCGCTTGGTGGTCTTGCCATCCTTCTTGGGGAGGTGCAAGTAGCTGAGGAGCTCGCGCTGGCCCAAGCCCTTCCGGAGGAGCCCATCAGGCTGGCGGGAGCTCCGAGAACCTGCCAGTGCTGCCCGCAGCTCTTCAGGGGAGAAGTCCTGCCGTTCCAACAGGCTGCCCACGCTGCCCATGGCAATGCCAACAGGGCCTGGGGCTGTGGCCATGAAGTTCAACGGGGCATGGGCAGCTGCTTCTGTGGATCGAGAAGCTCCATCAGGGGCGGTGGGCACTTGCTGCTCGCCTGCCCCGATGCCTGAAACCAGGTGCTTGTTCTCTGGGTCCGCTCCCTACCCAGGCCGAGGAGAGGCAGCTGTGGGTCCCAGAGAGAATCCAGGACGGGATTCCCAGGCTGGCAAGAGGAAGGGGTAGAGGTCCTAAAGCAGCAGGATGGGACCCCTCTCCAGCTGGGGCCACCTGAGGACTCAGGGTCTGCCTCTGACCTTGCCCACCCTCCTACCAGGCTCTCCATGCCACCTAGGGGGAGGGAAGAGGGCACAATGGCCACAGACCCTCCATTCCTTCTTCCCTTGGGGGTGGGGAAACCCCTGTTCAGCCCCTGCTCCTACAGAGGGTCAGAGTTCCCTGAGGGAAGCACCTGGCGCGGGTGGGGTTGGGGGCTGCCACAGAGGGATCCAAACAGGAAAGGCCCGAGGGGAGGAAGGATGGTAGGACAATGGCCACAGTTTCCGGAATAGGTGTTCCCATCGGGACAGTGGTGAGAGGCAGAGAGAAGGGGCATTTGGAGCCCCTGCCAGACTTTGCATATGCTGTCACCCTGAAGCCCACTACCAGGCAGGGGGACCCCAAGTCCTGACCCAGGGTGGAGCCATTCAGTGTGTGGGCTGGGCTTCCTCATCTAGACAATGGTCACGGCAACTCTTATCACTCAGGGATGCTGGCGGGACAGGCTGAGGAAACAGCACAAAGTGCCCAGTCCCATGGCCAAGGTCAACACAGGCTGGCCCAAGCCTAGCTACCTGGTCAGGAGCATGACCACCACTAGTGGGCAGCTGAGTGACCAGGTTATGGATGGTCTCCCACCTCTGCAGGGAGCACACCTTGGAGGATGGGCCTGTCTCTAGCACCCTGCTGGATCCCAAGTCCAGACCAGTGCCCAGCACGCAGTAGGTGCTTGGAAAGGACCTGCCAAATAGACTAACTAATGCCTTCTGTCTCCTACCACCCACCAGCTGCTCCCGTTCCCAGACAGACTCCCAGCAGGCGCCCAGCAGCTGCAGTCCCCCGCCACCCACCCGGTATGCTTCCGGGACACCCACTCCCGCCCCAAACAATGGTTGTTAGGAAGGTGCATCTTTCAGCCATTTCCAGGTTTTGTGTTTGTGGCAGACAAAGCTCTCTGGAGGGAGGGAAGCCTCGCTCAAGCCCTGCCCACCACCACTGTCTGGATCTTGACCTCACCCTTGGCAAGTGACCTTCCCCATCCTCCACTCCCAGCCATCAACTGGCTCAGACCTTCTGGGGGCGTCACAGCACACAGGGTCAGAGACTCACCCAGGCGAGGGATCACAGGTGCTAGGCACATACAGCGAAATGGCCCTGTGTAGGGGTTTCACTGAATTGTGACATAGGTGTCCCTTTTTTTAGGTAAGGGAACTGAGGGCCCAAAGTTGAAGTGGCTTGTCCAAGGTCACAGAGCTGGTCAGAATGAGGATGCCTATGATACCAGCAGAATGGCTGCCGAATGTCCAGTGGGGGCCCAGGATGGCACCCACAGCCTAAAGAGTGGGAACTGAAGCATCTCTCAGTCTGACACCAACTCACATGACAAGCTCACCCAGAGAGAGACACCTGTGTCCAAGAGTACACTGAACTCATGCCATTGCTTCTAGGGCCAGTGGACAGCACAGAACCTGGGCTCCAGCCCCACCTGCACACCCTCTCCATGGGGACCCCCACACTACTGCATCTCTTTGCCGTGACTCAGTTTCCCCATCTCTGAAGGGGGAAAGACTGCCTGACCTAACTTCCTTACAGGGTTCCTGTCATGGTGACAATGGAGGGGAAAAGTCTTGTGATCTGTAAGCCTGGTGCAAGTGTGGAGGGTGGTGACCTTGGCGGTGGTGCCAAATACACACACCTTGCTCCAAACACACACTGTTTCACCTGCCCCAGGCAGGTCCTCACTTCCTTTTTCAGGGACAGATAACTGGCACCCCAAGGGTTCCCATGAAAGGTCTCAAGTCCAGGGAGAGAGTCCTTAAACTAGAGACAGCCATGGGCCATAAGGGCATGTATGCCACACACACACTGCAGTCCCATCAGTGCCACTAATAGCACAGTGGCCTACATTAGAGGATGTAGCACGGATGGTCACATCCACTAGGACACAGTCATGAACAAAGTCACCCACAGGCACTGAGCACCCTCTGGGATGCAGGTGTGTGTGTGTGTGTGTGTGTGTGTGTGTGTGCGCGCGCGTGCGATGGGACCCCCTTCTGTCCTCTAGTGACATGAGCTATTAGAAACAGCTGGATGAAGACATTCTGACTAGCTCTGTGACCTTGGACCCCAGTGCCCCACCCATTCCCTTTGTCTTTCTCTAAGGCCCCAGCCCTCCACCCTCCACCGCAGTGGGGCCAAGGCCCCTGCCTTTCAGGAGGCTCCGCCCTGGCCAGGTCTCAGTCTGGGCGCTGTCCCTTTCCCTAAAGTGATCCATCCCACCTCCCTTTTCTCCACACAACACACATATTCCTTCCCATTGCTCCGTAGCCCAGGGACTGGCCTGCTCAGGACAGGGCAGCTGTACAGGCTAGGCTGGAGAGGCTCTGGTGGGGGAGGAGGGAGAGAGAGAGCAAGTGCCTTGCAGCCCCACTGGGACCATCAGAGCAAAAAGCCAGACCTCCCCCAAGGGCCTGGGCATCCCTGCCAGAGCTCAGTACCTGCTCTGGGGCCCAGAGCTCTACAAAGAGCTAAAAACCTTACTACCACCTGGCTGGCTAGGCTGTGGCTGTGCCACCCGAGCCACATTCTGCATAGGCTGAGCTGGCCCCAACAGGGCCCATTTAAACAAGGAGTTCCCATCCAGTGGCCCCAAGATTAGCTGGCAGCAGTAAAAGCTCTAGGCACAGAGGAACATCTCTGTTGGACCAACCCCTGGTGAAGGCAGGAGCCCAGGGCGTGGGGACCACCCTGGCCATGTAACAGAACGCACAGGGATGCAACTGGAGTCCGTCAGGGCTGCCTTGCTGGGCCAGCCTGACGCTGGGTCTACCACATCCTCACAACATACACAGGAGGGGATACTGTCCACCTCAGAAGACGGAACCAAGGCCCAGGCGGTGAGCCAATGTGCCCTAAGGTCATGGTTGGACACAAAAAAAATACAGGCTCCCCAGGTTTAGAAGCCCACTCCAACCCCACCATGCACCTCCTTTGTGGGGGGCATCCAGAGCACATGCGCAGGGAGCTCCCAGTCCTGCCGGAGATGCAGTCAGGCCTCCTGCGCCCTGGTCCCGGGGGAGGATCCCACCAACTGCCGGGGGATCAGCTTTCAGAGGGATGTGTCTGCAGCTGCCCCTGAGGAATGGGACTGGAATGTCCTTGCTCCAAAAGAGGGGGCAGTGAGTGAGGGGGGCCCAGGAAAGGGACAGGAGAGGCTGGCATAACCAAGCCCCACCTCAGGAGGAGCCCAGTGTCAAAACCCTGAGGGGTGATTCTTAGTGTCACCACATAGCCGCTTCGAGTAGCAGAGCACTCTAGAGTCTCTCTCACTGCATTTCATCACCTCATCTCCTCTCTACAACAGCCTCGTGGGGGCAGGCAGGGAAACTGAGGCCCAGGAAGAGGAAGTGAGTTGCCCAAGATCCCACAGGGATAAGCAATCCTCACTCCCCGGGCAGGCCCTCTGGACTGTAGCAGGCTGTCCAGCCACACACTGCTGTGTGTGCATGTCTGCCCAGCCCCCACAAGTGCTCTTCCCAAGGGCATCTGTCACCAGGTTGTTTTGGATCCCAGGCCCCTCAGCCTGGAATCCCTCTTGCCTGGCCCTGGGTCAGAAGAAATAGTGGATACACTGCCTCATGGGGACTCTGGGCTGGAAGCTGCTAGTCGAGGGATCAGGCTGGTCCTATTCATTCACAGTCTGGCACATACACACCCACACACAGCCAGCCGGTGGGGGGGCCCTGCCCAGGAGAGCCCCGGGGAAGGGGGTGCTGATCACAGGGGTCCAGAATGGCCTCCGACTTCCTCCACTCTCCACTTTGGCTGGGCAGGGAGAGGGTCCAGCAGCCAAGCTGTGGGACAGCCAGGCTAAACTCCAGGTGCAAAGTAGGCGAACACCAATCTGCGCTTTAGGGATGGGAGATGACAGGTCCCAGTCATCTTTCCAGACACAGCCCAGGGTCCTGATTTTGGCCTGGCCCCAGGCCAGCCCTCACTTTAGCCAAAGGTTGTGGCCAGACTGGGCCGGTCCCCTAGGCAGATGGAGACTCCTGGTAGCAGGCCCGCAGCTGCCCCTAGGGGGCAGGGTGTTGGAGCAGAAGTGGGTATCCCAGGGAAGGCGACAGGAGAGGGGTCTCATGGGGAAGGTGGAGCGGCAGACGAGGTTCGCATCCCCACGGAATTTCCCCCGGGAAGGCAGTGGCGGAGGCGAGGGCTCCCCAGAACTGCGGGAGGTCCTGGAGCTACCTGGGGAGCGGGAGGGGGCGTCTCCTCCTGGCTCCTCCCCGGGCCTGCCGGGAGCTGGGGGTTGGCGGCAGAGGCCGAGGTCAGACTCCCGCGCCAACAGTGCCCGCCCCACCCCAGCGCGGCGCAGGGGTCCCGGGCGCTGCTCCAAACAGAGCGCGTTTGCAGCGGTTGCGGGGAGCAGCGTAACCCGACTGCCAGCCCAGCGGAGCGTCGCCGTCAGTCCCTGGTCCCTCACCTCTGCGCTCAGTGTCTGGGAGCAGGGAACACCTGGGCGCACACCGCACCCTGCCACCCCCGCCCACTTCTCAGACGGGCACCCTCACTGGCGAAGGGCTGCGGCTTGGCCAAGGTCACTGGGAAAGCTAGACCTCCGTGGCCGGCCCCACCCCCGAGTCCAGCTCCCCGACCCGGTGCGCCCCACTTACCATGCTGGCGCCGCTCCGCACCCCTCGCGCGCAGCAGCTCCCTGGCGTGGATTTGAGCCCTCCCTCCAAGGCGATGGCTCCAGCCCAGACTGCGAGCCGGGCCGAAGAGGCCGGGCGGCAGGCGCCGGGAAAACGCGGGCGGGCGGGCGACCGCCGGAGCCGGATTGGCGAGGGAGGGACGCGCTCGGCGGCGCTCACTCGCCTGCCCCAAAGGCGGAGGAAAAACCCGGGCTGACTCACCGGCGCTCGGCCAGCCCAAAGCCCGGCCGGGCCCCCGGATGTGGAGGGCGGGGACGGGGGGGCAACCCCCGCCCACCGCGAGCCGACCTGAGCCCCGCCCGGCTCACGGCGGCTGCCTAGCCCCTGCCCAATGAGGCGGCGCGCAGCCCCGCGGTGGGGCCCGAACCTCCTGCCGGCTGCGCCTTGCGCCCTGCGGCGCGCCGGCTCGGCCCCGGGCAGGTCTGCAGCCCTGAGAACGGTCGACGTCCCCGGAGCGCCCAGTCCTCCCGCTCCCCCTCCTCCTGGCCTCGCCCGGCCTTCTTTGTTTCCCGAACTCGACAGCTTTCGAAGAGGTGCATTCCATCCATCACCTTCCAGGTCTTCGCCGCCTCCTCTTAGGTAAGTATTATTATCCCCTTTAGAGTTGAGCAAAATAGTTCCCAAAGAGGGGGAGAGATTTACCCAAGGTCTGCTCGTTAGCGACTGAACTGGCGCTGGTTTTTTTTTTTTTTTTGCCGCCAATCTTTCAGGGGGCAGCAAATTCAGGTGCCTTCAGGGGCCAGACAAGTAATGAGTCGAACGGAAGGCTGCAATGCAATAGAAGAGATGGAGACCGGGAGATGGACACCTGAAAGCATTCAGATTAAAAAAAGTAAAACAACTGTCTTCCTCAAAAAGTTAAACTTTCTATAGCATCTCACTACGCTGATGGACAGTGACTGTAATGGGGTTGGTGGGGGGGACCTGATGAAGGGGTAGTTAATAACCATAATATTGCACATGTAATTGTAGATTAATGATAATAAAATAAATTATATTATTAAAAAAATTAAACTTAGAGCTACCATGTGGCCCAGCAATTGCTCCCCTAGGTATATACCCAAAAGATTTGAAAATAGGGACTCAGAACTGAGTACTTGTTCACGAATGTTCTTAGCAGGACTATTCACCAAAGCAAACATGAACACAGTCAAAACTGTCTATCAGCTGATGAAGGGATGAACACGCCGTGGTCAATCCATAGGATGGAATATTATTTAACCACGAAAAGGGATGAAGTTCTGATAAATGTTACAACATGGTTGAACCTGCCAAAAATTATGCTAAGTGAAAGCGACCAGATATACAAGGCCACATGTGGTTTGATTCCACTTAGGTGAAGTCGGCAAATCCATACAGACAGAAAGCAGGTTAGTGCCGGAGCTCTGGGGAGGGAGGAATGAGGAGTGACTGTCAAATGGGCATGAAATTTCCTTCTGGGATGAGGAGAATGTTTTGGAGACAGATAGAGGTGGTGGTGTCCTAACATTGTGAATGTACTAAATGCCGTCATTATATTATATGAATTTCCCACAATTAGAAAAAAAGACATCATGTCACCTGTGGATCAGATTTGGTCCGTGGGTCACCAGTTTGCAACCGTTTGTCTTCTATGCTGTCTTGGCCTATTTCCTAACAATGGACATGGCCAAACATCAAAGGACTTGACTATTCAAGAAATCTCAGTAACTATCCTGGGTGTCAGCCATTAAGGAGCCCTCAGACTCATTGGGATACATGAAGGTTCAGAGCAAGGACACAGTTCATCTTTTTGGGGATGTAAGGCAAGGCCTCACTGGGGAGGTAGCTTTTGAGATAGATGGTGCACGAAGAATGGAAAGCATTTCCATGGAGAAGGGGTGCTCACCATGGAGCAAGAGCCTGTGGCTGGAGAAGGCAGGGCATGTCTAGGTGATGGCAAGCTTATTAGTGAGCCTGGAGCCCTGGGAGTGGGAAAGGCTGAGGGACAGATGGATCCAGAAAGGCCTCATGAAGCAGGTGATGGGAGCCCCTCAGGTGTTGAGAGAGGGAGGTGTGAGGGCCCACTGAACTTGGGTCATGTACACAGGTGCTGTGAGGTGGTGGAGGCAAGGAGACTGATTACTGGAAGTCTTGGAACAAAACTGGGGCCACAAAAGGCAGGGACAGTAAGGAGCGAAGAGGTGGAGGATGTTTATGAGATGGTTTGAAGGAAGAATTGACTTGTCTTGGCACAAATTATTGAGGAGGAGAAGGAGGGGGGTCAAACATAAATTCTAGTGAAAACTCAGATTTGGTTCCTCCTCTTTCTGTTGTTACAAACACAGTGACTTATCCAAGGTCTTTGACCTCTTGGTCCAGTGTTCTTTCCCTACGTCAGGCTGCCAGGGGGAGGTGGGAGGGGAAGGGTTGTTCAGGATCTTGGAATATCCCAAAAAGAGGGAAAGAAATCAGAAGATGATGACCTGAGCCCAGAGATGTCAGAGATGTGCCAGTCAGGGCTGTGGGTGGGGATCCTGCTGGCTGAATGAGGCCGGGAGGCGAGGGGAGGGGAGAGGGGGAGGAGGAGGGGACAGGCAGGAGGGTCCTGGCTGATGGAATCCCAAAAGGGGCTTCACACCAGAGAAGGGCATCTGCAGGGTGGAGGCTGGTGCAACCCTGGCAGTGTGGCAGGGAGCTTGTGCCCCACCCACACCAGGGCCTTCTCCTCAGTGGCTGGGTGCAGAGCGTAGGGGACTGGGGCAGGGATAGAGATCAACCTGGCTCCATCTCTTTCACATAGCTGTCCTTCAAAGAAACAAAGCCCAGGTCCCTGGCCCCCTCCAGCCTGGACCAGGCTCCCTGTCCCCCACCTGCTCACAAGCTGTGGCTCCATGAGCAGCCCTCCCCAGCCCTCCCCAGAAGTTGGGGGGCTGCTCCTTCCTGCCTGGCTTCTCTGAGCCCTTTGAGGTTGTCCTGGTCACATGGATCCCGGGGAGTACAGGGGAGGGGGCGGGTGGCAGCTGCCCCAGAGGAGAACCAGCTTCAGTAGTAAATCCAGAATGTGCCTCCTCCTCCTGGTCCCCACACCCTGCACCCTCATGCTTCCCCGTGTACATCCTCGAGCATCAACTTTAGGGCACAAACCATGGAGTTCCCTCACCCCAACCTCCTTTGATAGGAAAACTGAGGTCCAGAGAGGGGACATGGCTTGTCCATCCCAGAATACATCTCAGAGCTGGTTACTGGCAAGCTGGGCCTAGAAGCTGATCTCATGCCACCTAGCCTGGTGCTCACTATGTTCAGCTGTACTTCTTCTCTTCAGGCAGGCTGCTCCTTGGCCCTTAGCTGCCATCTGCCCTCCTGAGGCCTTTGAGAGAAGATGGGCTGGGTAGATAGAGGAGTCGGAGGCCCGGCTCTGACCCCCTCCTCATGCTTGCCTGGACAGCATGGGAGAGGCCAGACTGTGGGAGGAGAGGTACTTGGTATGCAGTGAACTTTGCTCACCTTCCTGGGCTTGCCACGCAGAGGCCCCTGCCTGTGCCACCAGCCCCTAGAATTGGCATTCAGTGGAGGTGGCTTGGGAGCCACACTGCCCAGATGGCATGGGGCGAGGCACTTAGAGCTGCAGGCCAGGGGAAGGGAAACCAAGCTCCCTGGATGCACCCACTTCCTGAATTGGCTGACCTTGGATAATGTAATTTCTCTCTCTGAGCCTCAGCTTTCTCATCTCAAAAAGGGGATCATAGTTTGGCCAGGAGGATTAAGTGAAGTAACATTTGTAAAGCACCCATCACAGTGCCTAGCAAATAGGCAGCTGTAAATGTTAGTTTGTCCTATGTCTTTCTCTTTATGGGAAAACTCTGTTGGAAGGACAAATGCCTGCTAGGAAGCCTGTCTTTAAGTGGTGGGAGGGTGTGTGCTGCCCCGCCCAGCATGTACTCTCATTGTCCTGGGCTGGGTAGCATGGCATCCGTGCTGCCATTGAGTGGCTGGGACTAAAATCCTGGAGCCACCTAAGAAAACTAGTAATCGCCCCTTCTCTCTGGCCGCCACTCTTGCCTCATCACCTTTCTCCTTGATATTGCAGCAGTCTGCCTGGGCTTCCTATGGCCCAGTGTCATGCACTCTGCCTGAGGGTGCCTTCCAGTCCGCACACTCAACCCCCACTGTCCTTTGCTTGAGAAGTACTGTCCCAGCCTCAGGACTGGTCCTGTGGCTCCTCCAGCCCCGGGCCCTGCCTTGTGTATCTCTGTTCCTGGGGACCTACTCAGTGTCCTCTGTAAGTGCTGGTTGTTGGGAGAATCCAGTAAGGGCCCCCACTGTGCCCAAGGCTCCTCCTCCCACCCCCAGGGCAGCAGTCCCCCCACCCAGCCACTGTTGCATCAGCATTGTTAAGTCACCTGTCCGTCACCCCCAGGAGACAGTGAGCCCTGAACACACAGAGATTGGCTTCCAGTCCATTTTCAGACCCCCCAGCACCTCCTCCAGGACCTGACAGTAGGTTGTGCTCGGTTCCAACGCACCATCTGCCAAAAAGCCACTTCATGGCTGCTTTCTAACCAGGAGGAGGAGGATGAAGAAAGGCAGGCTTGGCCCTAATCCCAGTCCCAAACTTCTGGTGACCTCTCTAAACCTCAGTTTCCTCATTTGTAAATAGGCAGAATCGTTGCAAAGATGAGATGGCGTAACCCTGGTGAAGGAAGGACTTGACAGCTATGTGTCCCCTTCCACCCTTCACCCTTTCCCTCCCTTGTGGTCTTGTCCTCATGGAGTGGTGCCAGGCCCCAGCCAGAGGGAGGAGGGAGGAGAGCTGGGTGTTCCTGGAGACACATCTCCTGGGGATCTGAGACCTTGCAAGGAACAGGTAACAGGTAAGTCCCTGGTGGCCGCTCTACCTCCTGGCAGCTCCTCCAAGATTATTCTAAACCCAAGAGCCGTGTCCCCGTGGGGTACTGTTGCTGTTGGGGTCAAGGCAGTAGGACCCTGCCCATCCATCATCACACTACTCCCTGGGGTGAAAGTGGATTCCTGGGACCTGACTACCCTCCCTGAGTCACCCATGCTGGGGAAGAGCCTTTGTTCACCCCGACTGCCCCCCTGCCGCCCCCCTTGACCGGGGCAGCCCCAGGCTGCAAGTGGGCGTGGAAGCTAAGAGCTGCCAGGACTTGCTCAGGTGCCTGCCCTGTGGCAGAGAGCTCAGGCTTGCAGGAGCCAGCCAGAACTGCAGTGTGAAAGCCGCCCTGGGAGTACAGGCAGCCTGACTGGCCCACGGGCTGGTCACTGGAAACCTGGCTTGGCCTCATGGCCAGGCCAGACCCATGTGCCCCCTGGGTGGTAACAGGGCACTTTGCTCTGGAACTTGAATGACCTGGGCTCCAATCCCTTGATCATAGTGCATTATGGGTGGGGTGGGGGAGGGGGTTGGGGGGTATTGAGAGAAGTCTGGGGAGGTCACTGCAACATTGTACAATGACAAGATGAAAGAGTTCTGGAGATTAATTGCATCTCCAGACATGAATGTGTTCGACACCATTGAACTGCAGTCTTGAAATAGGGTAAGATTAAATTGTATGTTATGTGTATTTCACATTTGAAAACTTTTTTAAAAATTTAAAAAGCTGTACATTAAATGAACTTTGATTCTCGTATTTCAGTGTCACCTAAAAGTTGCTAGTAGTGAGGCAGTCATTTTTTTATGAACAAGGACTTTACCTATACTATCTAAGCTTAATTATGGAAGTTTCCAAATACATACAAAGGCAGAAGAGAGCATAAAAAGCCTCCCATGCATCTATCCCCCAACTTTATGGTTTTATTCCTCTCCATACAAACTCCCTGCAATGTCCCAGCTCCTCCACTTCCTGGTTATTTTTTAAGCAAATTGCAGACATCATGATATCTCATCCATCAATATTTCCATGTAGACAAACATTTTAAATTGTAATAGGCATTTATTTAAAGGTGGGTGGTTCACAGGTATGATTGCCTAAAACAAGGCTGAAGGGTTCAGAACCCTCAGGTCAGCTTGGCAGGGCCTCTGGCAAGTGGGCAGGCGGTATCTCTGCTTTGCCCTCCACCAGCTCTGGGACCATCTGCCCCCTGACATTCCTCTCCTAAGAGAACGAGGAAGATCACCCCTCTCTTCCTGGAGGTGTGACCTTGGGGTCACCTGTGG
The DNA here is from genome assembly GCA_032199065.1 of Smutsia gigantea. Classification (NCBI taxonomy): domain Eukaryota; kingdom Metazoa; phylum Chordata; class Mammalia; order Pholidota; family Manidae; genus Smutsia; species Smutsia gigantea. The sequence continues at coordinate 156,927 of JAVSCE010010381.1, forward strand.
AACTTCTCCTGCCTGTAAGGAAAAGATGGCTGAGATGTGGAAGTGTACCCCTTCAGTGCCAAAAGCGGGGCACTACCCTCAGAGGATGGGCATCACAGGCCTGGCCAACTCGGTCCTGGTCTTGGGGGTCTTCGGGGCCAGGCCACCCAGGCAGCCCCTCACTTATGTGTCCACCCAATGGACCCCTCACCTGCCTTTCCATCTATCCATGCTCAGCCAGTCAGCCAACCCGGGCTATAGCCCTCCCTGCCCTGGGCCCTGGAACATGAAAGACCACAGGCTTTGGAAGTCTGAAAATCAGCCCTCTCTCCCCTGTATGTTCTGCTGAGGCAGAGGTTTCCTAGGCCCCTGCTCTGTTCTGCTTCTTCAGCCCACTGAGTACATGTGCTGGATACAGCTCTGCTTGTCTGGCTTCCATCCCAGCCCACAGCACGCCTGACTCAAAGAACCATGTGATGGCCGTGGCCTGTACCCAAACATTCATCCAGCCCCACCCAGGAGAGCCAGATGGGCTTGTACACACCCTCATCCGCCTGGCGCTGCCACACCCGCCACCGTCTGTCTAAACCTACTGGGGCAGCGGCTCCCTGCCCACTTGCTCCACCTCTCGCCCAAGATCTGGGCCACACACATTCTCCTGCAGTCCTCAAGGTCCTCTGAGCATGTGTTTGTCACTCCCTTGGTGGGTCCAGTGGCAGGATGGGCACAGAACTGTGTGTGGCACGGATATGAGGGAGTGCAGGCCCTGGGCCAGTCTCTCAATCTGACTGCAGACAGCTGCCAGTCCCAGGGGTTTGCCAGACTGACAGGCAGAGCACTAAAGTGGGCAACGACCGTCCATCATCTCCGGGTTACTTCACCCACACGAGCCAGTGAGAAGGTCGCACAGACCTACAGAACAGCTTGTTCCTGGGGTATCCTCTGAGGAGCAGGTGCTGAGGTGGAGTTAGGAGCATGAGAGTTTATTGAGGGGACAGCTATGAAAGATGTAAAGGGGAAGGAGCCAGGCTGGGCAGAGGGCGCCACCAGGAAATTCAGACCCCAGTGGTTTTGCCCAGCATAGAGCTCCAGATCTAACTGCCTGTTGGAGGATCCCTCCATTGGCAGGAAAGGTCCTTACACCACAACCTTGCTCCGTCACTGGCCTCTGTGGAAGAATGTGACCTCCATCTAAAAGCTGAGTTGGTCTCAGAAGGTGCTCACAGCTGGGCACTTGTCTGCCAGGCAGTGAGTCCTTTCTTGCAGCGGGCATCACGTCCCACCCCGGCCAGGCTGTGTGCCCTGGGCTGCAGACTTAAAATCTTGAGCATGGAAGTGGGTCGATGGTGTGGCCATGGCCTCTTATATTCTGTCTTCCTTGAGGAGGTGCTCAGTGTGGTTGAATGAATGCATGTGTGAACACGCAGATGAACTCACTCTTCAAGAATTGGGTTTTAGTGAGATTCTGGAATTTGGCATCAGGGGGCCTTGCACTCCCATTGAGTCCTGGCCTTTATTAGTTGTGTGACCTTTAACCTGCTCTAAACCTGAATTTCTTTGTGAAATGAAGGTAATAGATTTAAATGTGGTGACGTCTCCAGAAGCCTTATGTGGTGTAAAATCATGTGACCTTCCTTATATGGAGCATAACAATCACTCAGTGCAAGAAAAGGGACAGGAAGAAAATACACTGGAAATGGTAACATCTATCTCTGGGTGATTTTGTTTGTTTGTTTTATTTTGGTTAGAGAAAGTTTGCAGAAGTAGTTGAATTCACTTATACCCTCGACTAAGCCTCTGCATGTGTTAACATCACACATAACTATGCACAGTGATAGCAGCTGAGAGGTTAAGAGCAGTACAGCAGTGTACTGGAATTGCAGGCTTCATTCAGATTCAACCAGCTTTTCCACTAAGGGCCCTTGTCTGGTACAGATCCAGCCCAGCACCCCATGTGGAATTTAGTTGTCCTATCTCAGTCTCCTCTAGTCTCTGATGGTTCCTTCATCTTACCACGTCTTTTGTGTCCTCATTTTTTTGAAGAGTACTGGCCAGGGGTGTTGTAGAATACTCAACTTGGATTTGTCTGAGGCTGGGCAGCATGGGGAAGGTTAATGCAGAGATGTGCACCTTTCTGGCACATATCAGGGGCCACAAAATATTTGTGTAACTCTTTCCTGGTGACTAGGCAAAGACCTTAGAACACTTTAGTTCCATTCACACCTCTTTTGATATCCAAGCTCCTGTTTTCTATATAACTCCACAGATATTATTACTGTTCTTTCATACAGTTAGCCTTGAGCTAGATTGACACACATATTAAGCATGGTTTTATCTTTCATTCCTTCCTGTACCCATGATCTTCCAGCTCATTCTCTCAGTTTTTGTCTGAAAATGTCTTTATTTAGCATTTCCTCTTAAAGGATAATTTCTATGAGTATAGAATTCTAAGTTGGCACTCATTTCCTTTTAGAACATTGAAGCTTTTGTTCAACCATCTTCTGGCTTCCATTTTTGCTGTTGAGGTGTGAGATGTAGTCTAACTGGGTGAATCAGTCAGGTTTTGATAGAGTATGCTGCAGTAACAAGCATCTCCTAAATCTCCTTCACTTGCAATTTTGCTGAGAAATAGCAGTAGATGTTGCTTATACACACACCATTAGCCTCACATGGCACTGGCCAAAGCCTGCCGACGGCAGGGTGGGAAAGTATTATCTTCCCACAGGGATTGGTGACAAATAATTGGGGAAATAATGCTATCTACCAGGCTGCTACTTTGAAGACCTCTATATCACTTAGAGTCCACTTAGGAAAATACAAACCATGGTAGTTTTTTCAAACAAAGGAGATAAAATACACAAGGTGGATTCTTCACATAAATTTTGGGAGGCCAAAAGAGCAAAAGAGGATGCTGGGGTTACCCAGATTACAGTTGCCACCCCTAGGCCTGGGAGGATAAAAGAGAAGAGGTAGAGCTGATAGAACCTAAGGGCTTGGAGAAGATCACAATCTGGGGCTTGGACTGTAAGGAGGGCCCTGCTGGCTTGGGTGTGGGCTGTTACCTGTAAGGGATTTGGTGTGGCTGGTGCCAGGAGTCTTGAAAGTCTCAGAAGGCTGGAGGTGCCTGTGGTGAAGCCAACAGGAAGCAGAGATAGGAAGTAATCCCCTTCTTCTGCCTGCTGGTCTCCCTTTAGTGTTTCTGATGGGCGGAACCAAACAAGAAGTCAGCTGGCAAAGGGACCTGGGTAATATGGTTTTCAGACCCTACAGATTATAGAAGGGAATGCTCTGTCCAGAGAGACAGGAGATATATAACCAGCAATATTATCCATCATTTTTCTCTTTGTCTTTGATTTTCTGCATTTCCACCCTGAGGGGTTGAGGTGTAGATTTATTTTTATTTATTCTGCTTGGGATCCATTTGAGTTCTCAAATTATAGATTGATTGATATCTTACATCCATTCTGGAAAATTCTCAACCACCATCTTTCCAAATACTGCCTCTGTTCCAGTATCTCTCTCTTTTCTTCTAAGACTGCAATTAGACAAAGATAAGATCTTCTCATTGTAATTTCCATATCTATATCTATAATTCCATCCTTTTGTTTCTCTGTACTTCTTTCTGCATAGTTTCTTCTGACTAGCCTTCCAATTCTCTAAGTCACTTTTCAGCCATGTCAAATCTGTTTTTAAATCTATCCATTGAGTTTATAATTTCGGTTTTGAGTTTGTAGCTTCTATTTATTCCTTTTTCAAATATACTGTATAAATTTTTTCTTTTTTTTTAGGAGAGCAAGGTAGAGGCTTTTATTTAGAGATAAAGCGAGAGGAAAGAGTTCCTGGCTCATGCTAGAAGGGGACAAGAGAGTCCCTATACTGTATAATTTTATAGCATTTCCAGTTCCCTACTGAAATATTTGACTTTACTATTTAATTCCTTGAGCATAGTAAGTTAATTTGTTTCATAGTCTAGAGTTTCTCCAACTCTATTTCTGTTGACTATTATTTCTGGTGGTTTTAGCTCAAGGAATCTTGCTTCCTCAGGTGTCTGGTTATTTTTGTATGTTGAATATTACACATGTGATATTATTTGTAGAAGTAATTTGAAATGGGGTGATTTGTCATTTTCCAGAGAAAATTTTCTATTGTTTTTGCCAAGTGCCTGGAGGGATTAGCAAACTGATATCATGTTAATTCATACTTAGAGCATGATGCTTTCTGGGGCACCTGGATGACTCAGAGGTGGGCTATCATCTAAGGAAGGGCTGGTTTACTTTAGTTTCACCTTTACTTCATGGGAACAGTCCTTTGGGGTGCTGAACCCAAAGTAGCAGGTCCCCCACCTTTGGCAGGCTCCTGAATTTGACTTTTGTCCCAAGCCGTATAAGGCCAGTAGAAGTGAGCTTGGCTTCTCGGTCACTTCTTTTCAGTTGACAAAAGTTTCCAGGGCAACCACAACCTCAAACATCAGGGTCAGCTCTTTGAATCCTGTCCTCTCCTAGAACTCAGCATAGCAATTCCTTATTGTAAGTCTGGGGAGAGGAAATCCCGGGACAAATACCTCTAAAAACTGAAATCAGTCAAAGGAAGAAATAAAGTTTAAAATCCGTTTATTGCTCACAAACTGCAGTTTGGGCCCTTCTTGCTTTCCTGCTCCAGCAGAAGCAAAACCGGCCCTCCCCCTCACCTCTCAGGTTCAGATAAGACCTCCGTTGCCTAGGTAATACCCACTGATATGGAAACAAACTTCTCTCCACCCTTGAGGAATGATGCAGATGCCCTAAAGCCATACTTTTCTTCACCCTTGAGTGCCTGTTGATATGCAGATATGCTAAAGCCAGGCAAGATATTCTGGAAATATTACAATTTTACCCACACTTATCTTGTTAGTTTTGGCATGAGTAACTGAATGGATGATGGTCCTAATCTCAGAGACAGGTGTCTGAAAGGAGGAAAATTTGGTGAGAAGATCAGCAGTTTGGCTTCAGGCATCTATATTTGATGAGGCTTTGGGATATCCAAGTGAGGAGGCTGTGCCATGGGCAGTTGCATATTTGAGTCTGGAGTTCAGGCAGAGATAAATAAAATTGCCAGTGTTCAACAGACAGGGGGCATTTTGATCCTGTGGTTTTCTTGAATGGAAATATTTTAATTGGAATTTTTGCCAACAGTGATGATTTTTTTTCTTGGATCAACAGAGCACTTTTGGTTCAATATTTATATATATAGCGAAATGATCACCACAATAAATCTAGCTAACATGTCACCATACATAGTTACAGAATTTTTGTGTGTGTGATGAGAAATTTTAAGATCTATTCTCTTCACAGCTTTCAAATATGCAATACAGTATTATTAACATAGTTGCCATGCTGCATATGACATCCCTATGACTAATTTATTTTACAACTGGAAGCTTGTACCTTTTGATCCCCTTCACACATTTCAACCACCCCCCAACCTTGCCTCTGGCAACCACCAGTCTGTTCTCTATCTGTGAGCTTGGGTTTTGTTTTCATTTTTTTTAGATTCCACACACAAGTAAGTACATATGGTATTTGTGTTTGTCTGACTTATTTCACTTAGCCATATGCCCTTAAGGTCCAACTATGTTGCTCAAATGGCAAGATCTCCTTCTTTTTAATGACTGAATAATATTCCATTGCATACATATGCCACTACTTTGTTATCCATTCATCCATCAACAGACACTTAGGTTGCTTCCATGTCTTGATTATTGTAAATAGTGCTGCCATGAACATGGGGGTGCAGTTATCTTTTTGATTTAGTGTTTTTGCCTTCTTTGGATAAAGGCCCATGTAACTCCAGGGAGAGGAAATCCAGGGGCAAAATACCTCTAAAACTGAAGTCAAAGTGAGAAATACAATTTAAAACCCATTTATTGCTTACAAACTGCAGTCCGGGACTGTCTCTTTCCTGCTCAGGCAGAAGCAAGCAAAGACATCCCCCTAACCGCTCAGGTTCAGATAAGCCCTCAGGTAACCCAGGTAATTACCCATTGATATGGAGATGAACTACCGTACTCCCCCCCTGAGTAATGCCTGTTGATATGCAGATGAACTAAAGCCAGGCGAGAGATTCTGGAAATATTACAATTTTACCCACAGCCCAGAAATGATGGTAGTTTTATTTTTAATTTTTGAGAAATCTCCATATTGTTTTCCATAGTGACTACCAGTTTACATTCCCACCAACAATGCACAGGGTTCCTTTTGCTCCACATCCTCACCAACACTTATTTCTTAACTTTTGGATAATGGCCATTCTGACAGGTGTGAGATGGTATCTCATTGTGGTTTTGATTTGCATTTCCCTGATGATTAGTGATGTGGAGCATCTTGTACCTATTAACCTCTTTTTTGGAAAATGTTAATGCCAATCCTCTGGCCATTTTTTAAATTGGATTGTTTATATTTTTTTGCTATTGAGTTGGATAAGTTCTTTACATATGTTGGATATAACCTCTTATTAGATACACAATTTGCAAATATTTTTCCTATTCAACAGGTTGCCTTTTTGTTTTGCTGATGGTTTCCTTTACTGTGTGGAACTTTTTAGTTTGATTTAGTTCCATTTATTTTTACTTTTGTTGCTAAATCCAAAAAACACTGGCAAGACCAATGTTAAGAAGCTTACCACCTTTGCTTTCTTTTAGTAGTTTTATGGTTTCAGTTTTTACATTCAGTTCTTTAAAAGAGAATTGTCCAGTTTCATTCATTTGCCTGAGGCTGTCCAAAGCAAATTAACTTCTTGATAAAATTTGAATACAGCACAGCCCAACCATTTCTTACTTTTTGCATTTAAATTTTATTTTGCCCAAATTATTTTCATGGACCCCACTGTTTTCAACTTAACTTTATTCAACCTAATTTTTGGACAAAATTGATTTCTTCATCAGTCAGTTTGCATTTCCTTTTGTGTCTATTATTTCTACCAAGTCCAGTTTCCTGGATCAGGTTTTGCAGATCTAAGTTATGGCCCACTGTAACTCTGGGGAGAGGAAATCCCGGGGCAAAATACCTCTAAAACCGAAATCAAAGGGAATTGACTTTTCTGACATTTTTAACTCATAAATTTTACCCTGTGCAGGTTCATCTGTTGTTAGTTTTATTTTGTGTTTTTGGGTGGGAGGAAGAGTGATAGTTTGTCTGTTTCTTAGGGAATCCAGCAGAAATTTTGGAGTTTTGTGAACAAAACAAAAATGGAAAGAGAAAAGAACAGTTGAGGAATATGAAGGAACGGTGAGAGAAGGAAGGAAGAAGGGATTTAGGAAGGACAGAAGGGTGAAAAAGAGGAAGGGAGGAAGAGATGGAGGAGGGGGAAGGGGTGGACATGAGAGGGTGCACAGTAGAGCAGGGCAGAATAGCCTTGGGGTTTAAACAGGCAGGATAAAAAAATGTCCTGCTTTAGTTCTCAGCAAATATAGATGGTCACTGAAGCCCATGAGTGAGGTAGGGCCGGGACATGAGACAAGTATCATGATTAATTTTTCCTGCCTATGATGAAAAATGCTGAGATATAAATAGTATAGTAAGAACAGGAGGGACTCCATCTTAAGGCTAAGATTCCATTTTAAAAACCAGGGAGTTAGGAGGTAAGATTCCTAACATTTTCTGATAACTCGCCAATAACCTACCCTATTTTAAGGCAGGGAAAGCAATCCTAAATGGTTTGTTTTCACTGCTTGAGGGTAACCACTATCTTGGAGAAGAACAAGATCAAGAAATTCCTTATATTAAGTTTATTTTACAGAATATCTAAAGGACTGACTATGGATGGTGCCAATGTCTTTCACTGGAGAGAGTGATCATGAGACAACATGTCAGGCCTATACCCGCACTGGCACTTTGGCCCATCCTTGAAAGCCTTAAAAGACAGAATCCTAAGCCCTTAAGCACGCCTCCTCTCTGAAGCTGGCTGCACTTCCCTTTCTTCAAGTGTGTATTTTGCCTTAAATAAAGACTTCACGCTGCTCACTTTGTTGCATTTTGTTTCTGTGATGTTCCAGTGGTAAGGGTCTTTGTTACTTTGCTATTTCACTGAATTTTCTAGACTTAAGCACAAGTGTTTACTCTCTCTGTTCTTCAGACAAGTAGGGAAGAGCCACTAAGACCTCTGATTTGGGCTTGCAGGTTCGTATAGCCTGGGTGACCAAGATGAGACTGCAGCTGTACGTCATTCTCTTAAGCAGTCTGCCTGAAAAATCTCCTTTCTTTGCTTTGGGAAGTTCTCAGAACATAATCTCCATCCAGTGCTCCATGGCTCCTCCAAATCCTGGGGAGGTAGGGGCCTAGTTCCCGTGAAAACTGAAGCAGACACTGGACGCCAGGTGACCCTGGCTTTAGGAGTTGGCAAGGGATTTGCCCTATGGTGAGCAGGAATTCAGTGAGCTTCCCTTTCTTCCCTCTGTTCTTCCTTGCTCTCTACTGCCTGTCAAGCTGCTGCCATTCACTGCTACTCTTGCTTTAATGAATTTCTTCCTCACCTGCACTCATCTGACCTGTTTGTGAGAAGGATCAGGGTCAAGAGCCCTCTCTTGGGTTGAGGTTCCACCAAGCACACAGGGAAATTTCCCTGGATTAGATTGCCCAACACCACCACCTCTGAGTGTTACATTGTTTTAGGTGGCACATTTTCAGATGCTTGTGAAGGCTGCATACTGGTGCCCATCATTTTTTGTTTGCCTGTATATTGTTGACTCCGGTCAAAGTGAAATGAATTCCCACATTCCCCAAATCCAGCCATGCCAGAAAAGAAGATGGATTCTTCCAGGTTAACCAAGGCCCAAAACAAAGTAGAGTCAGATGGCCATGTATTAACAGGAGGCTGCACACATACTCTGTGTGCTCAGAAAAACCACAAAATGAAGTCCATTCTCTGAAGCAGAACCAGTTCATGATGTATATGGCTACTGCTACCATAACAGACAATAGCTGGGAAGCCAACCAATCAGCTGCCGCTTGCATCAACTAATGAAGACTAACTAAGCTTGCACCCCTCAATTGCATAAGTGGACCTGAATGGGAACGTGGGTGAGAATTTTTACTACAAAAACAAGCCCTTCTCTTTGTTTCCTTGGGTGAAGCATACTTTTGATACAGAGCTGAAGGCTATGCCTCCCAGTTTGCTGTTTTCGGTTTTGTAATAAATTTCTCCTTGATGATATTTCCAGTTTTACAGAGAAATATGTTCATTCATACAGTACATGTGTGTGTGTTTTTAAAAATAATTACCAACCTAAAAAATCAGGATATTTCAAATACAAGTCTAAAATTCCTGTTTCTATTGGGAAATCAGATCTGGCTATGCTGGGGCCTCGCAGTAACCACCTGAAGCTAAAATGGCTATTTCCAGTAGATGGGGCACATACATTCTGTGCCAAAGTCTCCACCACTCCTTATTGTTTCTGTCCACCTCACTCACTGATGTCACTCACGTGGACCATAGGCAGAGTTTGCACCACCTGATTTGCATAAATGAGCATGTTTGGAGGAGAGGCCAGACTGGTTAGTGACTTGAAACCATGGATGGCATATGAACACTGGCTTGAGGAATGGGGGATATTTACTCTCTAGGAACATGATCATAGCCTTCACATTTAAAGGGCTAAGATGGAGAGGAGGGGCAGGTCTGTTCTGTGAAACCCCAGAAAAGAACTAGGACCAGTGAAAATGTGTGTGAGGGACATGGGAAGGGGAGGCAATAGGGAGGCAGATTTTAGCTCAACCTAAGGCAGACTTTGAACATTAAGATATAATAGGTAATGTCAGGAAAGGGCGAACTCCCTGGCATGGAAGTAGGGGGCTGTGTTCAGACTAAGCCTGGGCAACAGTCTCACCACCACCATTTAGAGGAAATCCAAGTGTTGTGTGAGCAACCGAATTACATGCCCTTTGTGGTTTCCTTCAGCCCTCCAGGGATGGACTCTGTGTCCACAGACTGGATGCCAGGGCAGAAGAGGAGGAAGAGCCAAAAACCACTCCTGCATTGCAGGCCTGCAAGCCGGCAAGACTGCTATTTCTGCTGCTGGTGGAAGTTGGGAATTTAGGATGAAAGTAGCAAGAGGGGTGGTGTGAAAAACAAGGGCTTTGGGTCAGACCAGGTGGGTCTTTTCATCTTTCCATGTTCTGTGTCTTCCTTGGTGAAGTACCTCTCAAAAGAGTGTTGTTAGGATTTATATGAAAACATGCTGGTAGGTAGAAACAGGTGGATAAAGGTGAGCACCCCACTCCATGCTCCATCCTGAGAGCCCTTTCTGTTCCTGGAGGGAGTGAGCACAAAGCCTGGGTTCCGGTCCTGTCTATAGTCTTGTTGCCAGGCAATCCAATCCTGGGAGATCTCCCTGCATGCTTGGTGAACCTCAATCCAGGAGGGACTCTTGATGCTGAACAAGAGAGAATTCTTGAGCAGGCTGGAGTTGTGTAGGTAAGGAAGGAGTTCATTAAAGGAGAGTAGCAGGGAATGGCAGCTGCCTTGCAGGCAGGAGAGAGCAAGGAAGCTGAAGTAGGACAGAGAGAGTGAAGACTTGTGCTAAAGAAAATAGAAATAACAAAGTAACAAAGACGCTTACCACTGAAAGAGTGCAGAAACAAAACGTATTGAGCTGAGCAGTGATAATGCTTTATTTAAAAGTACACACTTAAATGCACATGGTGTGTGTGGGGTTACAGGGAAGACAGTGTAGCACAGAGAAGACAAGTAGGGACTCTGTGGCATCTTACTACACTGATGAACAATGACTGCAATGGGGTATGGGGGGGACTCGATAATAAGGGTGAATGTAGTAACCACATTGTTTTTCTTCTGAAACCGTCATAAGAGTGTATATCAATGATACCTTAGTAAAAAAAAAGTACACACTTAAAGAAAGGAGAGTGCTGGCGACCTCAGAGAGGAGGTGTGGGTAAAATTGCAATATTGCCAGAATCTCTCACCTGGCTTTTGTGCATCTCCATATCAATAGGTGTTTCCAAGGGGTGGAGAGAAGTAGTCCATCTTCATGTCAATAGGTAATTACATGGGCAAGCAAAGGGCTTATCTGGACCAGAGAGGTTGGGTGGAGCTCTCTCTTCTGCAGCTAGGTCGAGAGATGAATGACTACTGCTTGTAAGAATTAAACAGGTTTCTCTCACTTCATTTCTCCCTTTGACTGATTTCGGTTTCAAAGGTATTTTGCCCCGGGATTTTCCCCCTGGATTTACATCTGGTTGTAGTTGGCAGGATTTCTGAACCCGAAATCTGTCAACATGGGTGTGACCCTTGGGAAGGCTGCCCCTAGAGATGGTGGGAAGATGCCCGGACCCCCCCACACACACTGTGGATGGTGGGGAGGTCCCAGTGGCTGCATCAGTAGAGGGTGCAGCTTCACCCGGGAGCCCCCCTCTATGGGGCTTCCAATTGGGGAGTCCCTAGTGGGGAGTTGGTCGAGGGTAAATCACCTCCTACAGGGGTGGGGCCTTCCCCAGAATTGGGGAAAGGTGGAGACACCAGAAGCTGCAGAATTAGCCCTCAGTGAGATAGAAGACTGCTTAGAGGACCTGAGTGGCTGTGTAGCAGTTGGGATTGTAGGATGTCTTTTCCTCGAGACAATGGAAAATGTTATTGAGGAGAGAGAAAGGGTTATCAAGGGAGACTTAGGCAGGAGGGAGACGCACTTCAGCATTGCTTGAAGGAGCTGGGCAATGATCTATGGGATGCCCTTAAGAAAGACAGACAGTTATTGAGAAGAGGGGCTGTGTGCTCCTGGAAGATACGTTAGCAGCGAGGGAGGAGGCAGCGGGAGAATCCATGTTGCAGGAGGCTGTGAGGAAGGGGGAGGAAAGAGTGGTGCCTTCAGCCCTGGAGATGGAAGAGGACACGTCAGGAAAGGATGAGAGGGTGGGGCTGAGGGCTGATCTGTTGCCAAGGCCACCGCCTGAGGCACCACCCTCTCCTGTATTAAAGGCCTACCCAGTTGTGATTAGGAAAATAAGAAAACAACAACACAACCTCAGGTTGTGGAGCACTCCATGCTCAATCCCTATATGCAGGATGAGCTGGTGGACATGAGCATCCAGTGTCGGCAGAAGCCATCGGAACCTCTGCCTACATGGATTTTATGTCTCTGGAATATGGGAGTGGAAAACATTATTCGGTTCTGAAATGGGTAGAATGGCTTCCCTGACAACTCATCCTTCCCTCTGGCAGTGGTTGCAAAGTGCCCATCACACCTCAGGGAACTGGGCACTTCTGGATTGGCTGATAGCAGCCATCAGGGCAGTTTGGTGTAATCAGGGTGATTTACTGTACTTACCCACTAGTTGGAAAATGTATGCAGAGCTCCAGCAGGTGTTATGGGAGCTGGGCATGAAAAATATCTATAATATGGACCCCCAGGGCCCTGATGAGGAGCTGTTCACCATAGGAATGAGAAATCTGCTGCTCCATACAGCCCCCCCATCTCTCTTTGGATCCCTAGTGACTATTCTTGCCCCCTACATAAGGCAGGCCATAAATGAGGCTACTCGTACTTAAGCAGATCTGGGGAAGGTTGAAACAATAAGAGCCCAAAAGGAAGTATGGGCTATGACTGAAAGGAGAGGTGCAAAGGGCCTTGTGAAGGTCTCGAGGACCCAGATGTGGGTTGGTTTGATAAAGGCCGGGGTAGTGAAAGAAAAACTTGATGGGCAGCCCAATAGGATCTTGTTAGAACTGTGGCACCAATTAAAGCCAGAGCAGCAGTTCCAGCTCAGCTGCTGAGGTCCAGAAAATCGATGCTGGAGTCAAGCCCCATGTGTGGCCTGTGTCCGTGCAAGAATTCCTGGGGGACAGTATTCAGGCTTTGCCTCAGCCCTCACCCCCACAGGACACTGATTGGGCATTGTGATTCAACTGAGGGAGGGCTCAATGTCCCCACCTTGGGGGACATGGTGGTGACCGGAGGCCTTATGTAGAATTAGCAGTTCATTGGTCCTATGTGAATATCCAATGTGTCCTGGCACTGGTGGACACAGGAGCTGAATGTTCTCTGATTTATGGCAACCCAGAACCCTTGCAGTGATAGATGGCTATGGGGGTAAGGCAGTTAGAGTGAAAAAAGCTCAAATCCTATTGGCAATAGGGCATTTACCCCCAAAGAAGTATACTGTGTACATTTTTCCCATCCCCGAATATATTTTGGAGGTAGATATCCTGCAGGGCCTGTGGTTACAGACCACTTCAGGTGAGTTCAGACTGAGGGTATGTGTGGTAAAGGCAGTTCAGAGGGGACATGCTAAGCACCCACCTGTAGCTCTGCCTGTACCTCAGCAGGTGACAAATACTAAGCAGTATAAATTGCCTGGGGGCACAAGGAAATTGGGGAAACTCTACAGGAGTTGGAGAGGGTAGGCAGCATAAAGCCCACTCATAGTCCTTTTAATTCCCCAGTGTGGCCAGTGAGAAAGCCAGACGACTCCTGGCATATGACCGTGGACTACAGGGAGTTAAATAAAGTCACACCCCCTTTGCATGCTGCTGTCCCCTCCATAGCAGACATTCTGGACACCCTCAGCCATGAACTGGGAACATATCGTTATGTAGTAGACCTTGCTAATGCTTTCTTCTCTATTGACATAGCACAGGAAAGTCAGGAACAGTTTGCCTTCATGTGGGAAGGCCGGCAGTGGACATTCACTGTCCTTCCACAGGGATATCTCCACAGTCCCACCATCTGTCATGGACCTGTAGCCCAGGATTTGCCCATATGGAAGAAACTACAAACAGTGTAGATGTATCACTACATTGATGACATTATACTCATATCTGATTCTTTTTCAGATTTAGAAGGGGCAGTTCCGAGACTGTTGCAACATCTACAGGAAAAAGGATGGGCTGTGAACAGCACCATGGTTCAGGGACCTGGTTTGTCTGTGAAATTCTTAGGGGTTGTCTGGTTGGGTAAGACTAAAGTTATTCCTGAAGCAGTCATAGAAACGTCCAGACTTTCCCCACCCCTACCATTGTTGCAGTATTACAAGACTTTTAGATCTTTGGGCTACTGGAGAGTGTTTATCCCACATTTGGCACAAATTCTGAAGCCCTTATACCGGTTGGTATGAAAGGGCATCAGGTGGGACTGGGATGACACATGTGCAGCTGCTTTTACTGCTGCCAAGCGGGCAGTCAAAGCTGTACAGGTCTTGAGTGTAATGGATTCATCAAGGCCCTGTGAACTAGATGTTCATGTAACTGAAGATGGTTATGGATGGGGGCTTTGGCTATGGTTTGAATGGACACACCAACCTATTGGATTCTGGTCTCAACTATGGAAAGGAGCAGAGGTCTGGGTCAACTTGATAGAGAAGCAACTGGCTGCTGTGTACCACACCTTGCTGGCTATGGAGCCCATCACCGGGACAGCTCCCACCAAGGTAATAACCACCTATCCCATTGCTGGTGGGTGCAAGACTGGATCTAAAGGCCATGGAGTGGCATGGCACAGACACCTACACTGGCCAAATGGGGTGCATATTCAAAGCAGAATAGCACTCTCTCTACTAGCCGCTTAAGTGGAGAACTCCAATGCTTGTTGGGGCCAGTGACCTATACCAGTGGAAAGCAGGAAGAACTTGCTTTTGAGCCAGTGATAGCCGAGACTCCTTATCAGGAAGGAAAAGCCCCAATACCTGAAGGTGCTTGGTACACAGGCGGCCCAGTCATGGGCACCACCGAATGGAGGGCTGTGGCTTTCCATCCTTAGACAGACAATATGGATGCAGAATGGAGAGGGGAAGAGCAGTCAATGGGCTGAGTTGTGGGCAGTATGGCTTGTGACCACCCAGGAGCCCTCCCCCATAGTTGTCTGCACTGACAGTTGGGCTGTCTATCAGGGCCTGACCCTGTGGCTACCGAAACGGTACCCCACCAACTGGATGGTTGGTCAGTGGCCCCTTTGGGGCAAGAGTTGTGGCAAGACCTATGTGATTCTGGTCAGACTAAGACAGTTACCATATATCATGTGACTGCTGTTTGTCTTTGGCATCCCCAGGGAATGATGAAGCAGACACACTGGCCCAGGTGCACTGGCTAGAAGGAAAGCCTGCCTCTGATGTTGTCCAGTGGTTACATCAGTGTTTGTTGCACGTGGGGCAAAGGACAGTGTGGGCTGTAGCCTGTCGGTGGGGCTTGCTGTTGACTGTTGAAGAAGTCAGCAGAGCCTGGAAGGAGTGCCCTGTGTGCTCTAAGAGGGACTTACACCGAGTCCTGCAGCAACATGGGACAATAGTAAGGGGGCTAATACCCCTTGTCAGGTGACAGAGAGACTATATTGGGCCTCTGCCCGTATCAGAAGGTTATCGGTATGCCATGACTTGTGTGGACACGGCTACTGGACTATTGATTGCTTTTCCTGCATGTCGTGCAAATCTGCAAACCACCAAAAGGGGCCCAGAGTGTCTCTTTGCAGCCTATGACCAGCCGCAGGTATTGAGAGTGATCAAGGCACCCACTTTATTGGACATGTGTTTCAAGAATGGGTGCGCCAATTAGGGGTAAAGTGGAAGTTTCATGTACCATATAACCCTATCAGAGCTGGCACGATAGAGAGGTATAACGGTTTGTTGAAATCTGGCCTAAAGTCGGACACCAATAGTCTGCGGGGCTGGTCAGTTTGTTTATGGACAGTGCTTTTGCATTTGAATGAGAAGCCACGTAAAGGAGCCTTGGGCCCTGTGGATATGGTGACACACGTTGCTGCCTCTCCTATTTAACTGTATGTGCAAACCAAAGAGGAGTTATTGAAGCCAGGATATGGCTACTAGAGCAACATCCTGCTGCCAATCCCAACTGTGTTAAACCCTGGAGACACTGTTGAGTGGATGTGGCCCTGGACATTTCGACACATGCACCAACGATGGCTGGCCCTTCTGGCATCTTGGGGAAAAGGCCTGGAAGCTGGCCTCGTGTGTGTTCCTGGAGTAACACCAGAGTGGCCCCCAAAGATCATGATAGTGTACCCCTAATGTTCAGGAGGTAAGAACATCTTATGGGGAACTTTCATTTTATCTTTATGGCCAGTGCATGTACCTCCCATAGCCCTATATATTGACCCATCTGTAACTCCCACAGGGAGGGGGGTGAAAGTCTGGTATCTCATTCCTGCCACTGTCCCATCACAGGACCACTCTCTTGCATGTATCCTACCTGATGGACAAGATTGCCTATGTCGGTGTTATCAAAACATGTATCTTATCGCCCTTAAGGTTATTTTCTTCTACAGTGCCTGTGGCCTGGATGCGTCCCCTGGCTGCAGCTGCCGTGTGATTTTTGCTTTGAACTCCCTATGTGTTCAGCTACTGGTGCCTGTGGAATGGACAGGCTATGGACTTAATCTGCATAGGACTTTGAACCTGGTTGAATCCTCTGGCTTTACGATTATCATGATTTTATTGCTGTTGCTATTGTATGTTATTAGTCTGTTACAATGCTCCAGTTTTCTCACACAGGGGCCATTGTGGAAGTTGGGGAATGTGTAGATTGTGAGGTGAGATTTTTGGATGGGTGGGCTGTGGGTAAAATTGCAATATTTCCAGAATCTCTCACCTGGCCTAGTGCATCTTCATATCAATAGGTGTTTCCAAGGGGTGGAGAGAAGTATTCATCTCCATATCAATAGGTAATTACATGGGGGAGCAGAGCAAATCTGGATGGGAGAGGTTGGGTGGGGCCCTTCTCTGCAGCCCGGTCATGAGAGACAAGGGAGAGCAGAAGTAGACGACTGCTTGTGAGAAATACATGGGTTTCTCCTACTTTATTTTTCCCTTGACTGATTCGGGTTTCAAAGGTATTTTGCCCCAGGATTTTCCTCCCCAGAATTAAAACCCAAAAGTAAAATTAAACCAAAATAGAGAAAAAAGTAAACCTGAAATGGAATATGAGTAGGAAAAATGAACCTAATTTAAACACCAAAGTAACTTTGAAACCAGTACCCATCAATGGGGCATTTTCTAAGGCTAAGAAGAACTGCCCCAAAACTGAGGTTTCCTAAGGCTTGTCCTAGAAGTGGTTTGGTGGAGTATTTCTGAAATAATTGTGTGTGTTGTAGGATACATATATTTTATTGTAATTTTCAAGAAGAGTGTTACTTGCTTGAGCTTTCTGGGACTGCTTGTAGCAAAGCAAGTATTTCCGTAAATAGACACGCAGCAAATAACCTGTGGGGTTTGGGAGTAAGTCGGGGTTGGAAACAGACCCCACCTCCCTCTTCAGGGGTTGTAGGTCACTGAGTGGACAGCTCCCCCTGCAGGGAAGTATATGCCACGCGCCCCCCTTAACAACTCTAGTGTTGCGCAGATAGACATCTAAACCAGAAAGAGTCCCACTGCATCCCACGGAGATAATGAAAAGGCAGCTCTCCAGATGGCGGTGAGGATGAAATCAGATACTGGAAGACATTGTCCAGTGTGGGTTGGGTTATAAAACCAAGGGGAGAAAGGGGAGACAATATTCCGGCGCAGCCAGGATGAGCAGGGTTGCGGCTCTTCCTTTGGTGTCTTGGTTAATCCATTAATCGTGGGCAATTCAGGCAGAATGGAGGGCTTCCTGTGCTCTAAGTCTTTCTCTGACTTTTCTTCACCAGATCTCCACTCCAGTCTGGGAAGGGGGACCTGAGCCACTCCCAGGGTGCGTGGCAGGCTCCAGCTCACCCACCCACCATGGAATCTCTGGCTCCGTCTCATCCTCCTGAGGCCCACAGTGATGTCCTTGAGCAGTTAGACGGCAGAGCAGACACTGGCTGGCTAGCACTATGTACACAGTACACATCTAGAGGACCTGAGACTCTCTAGCTGAGAACCTTATATTGTTAGCTCAGTAGCTCTGCATCAGGCCACTAAATGCCTGCAATGGCATTTGAACCTCAGAACTGTGCTTGGAGAGGTGCATGCATGTGAAATGTGTCTGTTTTGATGCTCTCCTTTATTGACTGCTTACCACTTGCCAGTCACTGCACTGAGCATTTTACAGGTGCAATGGGGATAAGAGTTTTGAATTGTGTCATTATCATCTTTTTCCTCTTGCAGTCCCTTGGAAGTGACCTGCCAAAGGCATTTTTTTTTGCCTTGGTCCTGCTGCTGGAATGCAAAGCTTTTACTCCAACTCAGAACTGAGAGCTACAGTTGAAAAGGAAAAGGATTTTGTAAATGTTTTTAGCTCTCAGGACTGGTAGACAAGCTCACAGGTCTTCAAAACTAATTTTCAAATTTGATATTTCTGAGATACACAAAGTCTTTCCAGGAGGCAAGGTAGGGAAATGAGAAAATATGTTTCACTACTTTATTGACTAATACATGCAATCTGAAAAAAAAATCTTATAATAGGTTTATGTGAGGTTTGGCTAATGAATTCTGAAAATTTGGTAGTGCCAGAAAGTATTACAATTTCACTGGATTTTATGTAACTGGATTATATCCCAGCTCCATGGAGTTTTAAGGGAGTCAATTTTCAGAATCTCAGCTTCCATATGTCTTCTTTTCTAAAGTTGATCCGCCTGTAACAGCATCTGAGGTGACAACCACTCTTCTCCCATGTGACACCCCCTGCAGATCTCCTTGTGGGGGGGGGGTCCCTTCTCCTCTGAAGATGACTCAGGGGTTCTGTACAGCTTCCTTGTGACAGATAAGACTGTAATTAGAATAAATGTTTTATATGATTTGATAAAGCAAGTTTGACTCCATTCTTGAGTAACAAAGAATCTGAAAGAATTGTCAGCCATCTGTCAATGTCAGCCAGTGTATTCTCAAGGTTTTGGTATTCCCAGAGGTCGTGCACATGGCTCAGCCTCACTAACCTTCACCACGCTTGCTCTTCGGGGCTTGTCCGCATGCCAAGAGGCGTCCTGAGATGAGCACTGAGAACACAGGGACGCTTCCCAGGGACCCAGGGCTCTCTTTGCTTTGCTCTTCGGGGACTCCCTCAAGAGCAATGCATTTCTAGACAAAAGAAGAGATGGATAAGAGAGTTGATCTTCAAAAGCTCTCATTACAAGAAAAACGTTTTTGTAACTAGTTAAGTGATGATGTATGTTAACTAGACTTATTGCAGTGGTCATTTTGTAAGACATACAAATATTGAGTCATTATGTTGTGTACCTGAAGCTAATAAATATCATGTTAAACGTCAATTATACTTCAATTCTTTAAAAAAGGAAAAAAGGAGAGGTTGAAAAGAGAGAGCAGTTAACTAAAAATTGCCATGGTTCCCTGAAGCCTGTGTTAGCATACTTCTGCCTTCAAATTTCACAGTACAGCCCCAATTTCTTGCTTTCCCTTTAAGGGAAGTGCATGTTAGAGAAAAAGCATCAGATAAATTAGGTTTTAGCAGTATATATCTCAGTAAAAGATGCTTTCTCTGTTTAAGAATTATTTATCAAAGCTTATATTTCTCTTAGTACTTGTTTCACATATGCTGGCACTCCTGTGTTGGGGGCATAGATATTTATAATGGTTGTATCCTCTTGTTGGGCTGACCCCTTTATCATTATGTAATGTCCTTCTTTGTCTCTTGTGACTTTCTTTGTTTTGAAATCTATCTTGTCTGATATAAGTACTGCTACTCTTGCTTTTTTCTCCCTATTATTTTCATGGAATACCTTTTTCCATCCCTTCACTTTTAGTCTGTGTATGTCTTATGGTCTGAAATGAGTCTCTTATAGGCAGCATACAGATGGGTCTTGTTTTTGTATCCATTCTGCCACTCTATGTCTTTTGATTGGTGCATTCAGTCCATTTACATTTAAGGTGATTATTGGTAGATATGTACTTATTGCCATTGTAGGCTTTAGATTTGTGTTTACAAATGTTCAAGGATAGCTTCCTTACTATCTAACAGTCTATCTTAAATCATTGATAACTCTATTTCAAACACAATCTAAAGGTACTTTTTTTTTCTTCCCTTCTATTTCTTCCTCCTCCTCCAGACTATTTATTAGGTGTCATATTCTGTACTCTTTGTGTATCCCTTGACTAACTTTGTGAGTAGTTGATTTAATTTCATATTTGTTTGGTAATTAATTGGTCTACTTCCTTTACTGTGGGTTTATTTTCTCTGGTGACAGCTATTTAACCTTAGGAGCATTTCCATCTAGAGCAGTCCGTGTAACAAATCCTGTAGGGCTGGCTTAGTGGTGGTGAATTTCCCTTAACTTTTGTTTATCTGGAAATTGTTTAATCCCTGCTTCAAATTCAAATGATAATCTTCCTGGTAGAGTATTCTTGGTTGGAGGCCCTTCTCTTTCATTACATTAAATATATCATGCCACTCCCTTCTGGCTGGTAAGGTGTCTGCTGATAGCCTGATGGGGTTTCCTTTATATGTGATCTTTTTTTCTCTCTTTGGCTGCTTTCAGTACTCTCTCCTTGTCCTTGATCTTTGCCATTTTAATTATTATATGTCTTGGTGTTGTCTTCTTGGGTCCCTTGTGTTGGGAGATCTATGATCCTCCATGGCCTGAGAGGCTATCTCCTTCCCAAGATTGGGGAAGTTTTCAGCTATTACATCCTCAAAGAGACTTTCTATCCCTTTCTCTTTCTTCTTCTGGTGTTCCTATAATGCAAATATTGTTCTGTTTGGATTGGTCACACAGCTCTCTTAGTATTCTTTCATTCCTAGAGATCCTTTTTTCTCTCTGTGCCTCAGATTCTTTGTATTCCTGTTTTCTAATTTCTATTTCATTTACCATCTCCTCTACTTCATCAAATGTGCTTTTAAATCCCTCCACTGTATGCTTCATTTCATATACTGTATTTTTCAAAGTTTTTATCTCTTTCTTGAATTCCTCCTCAAGGTCTTGAATATTTTTCTGTAGCTCCTTAAGCATGTTTATGATTTTTATTTTTAAATCTTTTTCAGGAAGGTTAGTGAGTTCAGTTTCACTTGGCCCTCTTTCTGGTGTTTGTGGGATTTGGGGTTGTACCAGGCTCTTTTGACGTTTCATATTATTTATTTATTTTATTAAGGTAGTATTGATATACACTCTTATGAAGGTTTCACATGAAAAAACAATGTGGTTACTACATTCACCCATATTATCAAGTGCCCCCCACACTCTATTACAGTCACTGTCCATCAGCTTAGTTAAGATGCCACAGATTGACGTTTCATATTTGTAGTAATAACTTGGTGTAGGTGGCACCCTCTCTGGAATACCCAGAAACTCCACTGTCTAGAGGCGCTCAGGCCCTGGAGCAATGGTTGGGGTCACAGGCGAGTGGCGCTGGTGCCTGCTAGGAGGAAAGAGGTGTTTCTGCTTCCAAGCTGCAGTGCCTGCCTCCGCTGCCAGGGTCAATGGGTTGAGTGCACAGGGAGTAGCCTCTATGCTATGCTGTTGTAGCTGCTGTAGGTGGGGCTACCCTCTGGCTGGCCTTGTGCAAAGGTGGGGGCAGCAGATTTGTGTGCCGGTGCCAGTGGGAGGAAGGAGTGGCAGGCTGCATATTGCGGTGGGGGACCTTGGAGCTGTGTAGTCAGCCATGGGTATGGAGCACCTGAAGCTCCTGAAAGTTCCCAACCTGCTGGGCTATGTGTGCCGGGAGAATTTTGTCCACCTGTCCTTTCTCCTAAGTAGCAAGCTCTGTGCTATCCTTGCCCCTTCAGCAGCCTTCTTGCTATTGGGAAGTCTCTCACAGTGCCCACCTTTCTTTTGTTCCAGAGTGGCCGGAGGTGGATCCCTGTTTTCCACAAGTGGCTCGAGTCTCAGTCTCTCCAAGTAGTCTGCTTGTTTTAGCTTTCCAACCCTACTAATCTCCAGAGCACCGTGTAATGTAGGTTTGTGCTCCCAGAGCAGATCGCCAGGGCTGGGTGCTAAGCAGTCCCAGGCCTCCACCCCCTCCCCGCTCTGTTTCTCTTCCTCCCACCGGTGAGCTGGGTGGGGGAGGGGCTTTGGTCCCACCATATCGCCACTTTGGTATGTTACCCATTTTTGTGAGGTCTGCTCTTTTCCCCAGTAGGCAATCTGTCTCAGACTTCTTTCCTGTTGCTCTTTCAGGATTAGATGTATTTGCTATATTTACATATTATGTGTGGTTTTGGGAGGAGGTTTCTGTCTCAGCTCTCATGCTGCTATCTTTAAGCCAACCCTCTAAAAGTTTTATTTAAAGTTGTGCACTTAAAGAGAGAAAGTGTGTGGGCGACCACAGAGAGGAGAGGTGTGCCCTGAAAGGTTGAGAAAAAGTGTGGGTGACCTGAGAGAGGATGTGCACCCTGAACGTTGAGAAAAAGTTTTATTTAAGGCAAAAAGGTGCACACTCGGAGAAAGGGGAGTGTGAGCTACCTCAGAGAAGAGGTGCCCTTAAAGATTGGGGGTTCTCCCTTTTAAGGATTTTTCAGGAACTAGACAAAGGGCTAGGGGGTGTAGACTTGTTAAGTGGTCTCAAGATGTTTATCTTTGATGAGAGACATTATATCTCTTCTATTATCAGTCTTCCAGGTAATCTGCAAAATTAACTTAACATGAGAAATTTACGGATCTGGTTCCTCCCCGGATAGCAGCTTCCTTCTGGGAACATATCAATCAAGGCTACCTGCCCTGTCCCCAAGGTGGGCTGAGTTATTGTTTGTTTGCTAAAGAATATGTTAAGAATCTTACTTCTTAACTTCCTGGGTTTTAAAATGCAATCTTAGCTTTACAGTGGAATCTCTCCTGTTTTTACTATGCTGCTTATATCTGGGCTTGTTTGGAAAATTAATCATAATGCTTGTCTCCTGTTCAGGTTGCAAATTAATTGATTACAGGCTTGAGGAAGATGAAAAAACAGCATATAGGTTAAGTTGAATAAGCTAGGCTTTTTAGCAGGCTCAAGTAAATCTTACAATGTTATGATCTAATTGATATGATGAAGACATGGGCTGTGCTGGGATACTTTTCTTTATCTGAGGAATATCTGGATATTTCAAGTTACTCCTGGCCTTTGGAACTTCAGCTGATTAACTCATTAACTCTGTGAGTCTTTTCTGGCTAATTTTAACAGGTTAACTCTTTCAGTCCCTTTTAGTGGGCTTTACTGATCTTATTCTCTCTTCACCCCGCTCATATTTATTTTCCTGCCTAACACACTTGACCACCATTTTCTTTTTTGACACATTTTCTTTGTACCTCTAAGCAGTGGTATAAGCAAATCTCAACCATCCCCCATGCATGTCGCCCCCAATACTCCCTTGGGGTGGGTGCTGGTGTTCTTCCTCTTTTAGAAATGAGGAAAGATCCTCGAGAGTGTGAAATAAAGAAAAGCTGACCTCTATGCTAGGGACCAACAAGATTTCTAAGGCCCAAGTATTGAAAGTTTCATTGACTCTGGTGTCTGGCCGGTGGGTTTCAGCCCCAGGCAAGTTCGCTGTGGATTCAATGTGACCAAAGAAATGGACAGCAAAACGTTCTTGGGGTGAAAGGGTTATACCCAACTTTATTTCCAGGTGGCAGGTCAGTCACTAAAATCCCGTTCACTCAGAGCGAGTCTGTATGCAGCAAGCCGGTGTCTGCCTCTGGGCTCCTCTGTCTGCACAGCTGTCCTCTGGGCCTCTCTCACAGTCATCCCTCACAGCCATCCTCTGGGCCTCTCTGCACAGTCGTCCCACACAGCCGTCCTCTGGGCCTCTGTCCTTGGCGCTGCCACCGCTCCAGCCTCTGCTCTGCTCTCCTGCTGCCCTGCAGCCATACCACCGTGTCGCGCACAGAGTCAACAGCCATGCATTGCCCACAGGTGTGCAGTGAGCTAATCAACCAGGGCCAGGTGAGAATCCTGGCCACAGGAACTCTCATTTTATCCACATCTGGGAGTCTCAAATGGCCACCCTTGTAACTCTGTAATACCATCTGTAACCAAAACCAAGTTGAAAGCTTGTTTTTGCTGCCTGGATTCCTGCTCAAAGACATAAGATGAGATAAGCAAGAATGTTTAGCCTTTCCTTTAATGCCTTTTGGTGCCAGGATGTATATGACCCCAACCCTTCCTTTAACATTGCATATTTTATGTAAATGGATGTTCCCCTTTTGAAATTCTGTCTTTGCTGCCCATCTCCCCAAGGATATAAAAACCTTTGTATGACTTGGACTCCTTGAAACATTTGTCCTATCCATAGGTTAATGTTTCTGAGCTTCTAAGTCCTCAGCCAGGCTCAAATAAAACTCCAACTTTATTTTGAGTTGGCTTTAATGAATTTTTCATCGACGGGGTCAGTTGGTTTCCCAAGGACATGTGGTTCATTGAATCTGGGACTCTCCAGCTTCCCATCCTTGGCATCGCCACTGTGCTGGCCTCCCTCCTGAGGCTCCAGTCTCTCAAAAATTTCTGTGGCAGCACGAGCCAGAAAGGCTAGCTTTCCTCTCGGTCAGGGAAAAACACTGCTGATGGGCACACTGCTGATTAGGAATATCAGAAGCTTAGAAGTCACCTCTGGGCAGGCCTGTTGTCTCAGTCTATCTATAACTAATGTTTTGACTGGACTGGCCCTTGTGGTTCTTATTATTGCAAGATGCCCTCAGCAATAACAATCAGGAAACTTCGGAAAAAAAAAATAAGGCATATTACGCACAAGTCCTGGAGGGCACACAGCAAGCCTGGGGCCACACAGTGAAGTCATAGGTAGACTGCTTTTGTTGGGGTTGCAGGTTGGGGTCTACCAGAATTCAAGGGTGAAAGAGAAAAACAAGCAGCCAAACTTCAGATCTCTAAAACAAAGGAACTTCAGTGAGGGGCCCTGCTCTTTTTCTAGTCATGTAGCTGAAACTGTGTGTTGATTAAGATAGCAGTTTTTGAAGGGGATGCCTCTCCAGTCAAAAGCTTAAGTCAGACACTTGCATTACAATAAAAAAAACCTGTCGGGTGCTTACACTGTAGCTGTGAAGAAGAGGGATATATTCCAGTGAAGGGTCTCTGGGATGTAGTTGGAATAATTCACAATGTTATGGTGCCATCTGCTCAGGTGTAAGACATCTGGGATAGCTGGGGACAGACCTGCTCTTTGGGGTTCTGTGGACCAGCCACACAGCGTAGAAAGCAGCATTCCACAAACTTGTTTCATCAAATCTCTTGCTTGTGTCTTCCTTGCCCGGGTGTCTTAAAACCTCACCCTCAAAACCTCTGCAGTAGATATAGTGGTCACAGTCACTTCACAAAGACGCAGAATGTTTTCATGTCTTCCCCAAGACTGAGTTAAAGGACTTGCACCCAAATGTTGTTCTGCTGTGACCATGGGGCTGAATTACTATGAATGACCAGGACTCCAAAAAAGACACTTTAGAGATCTAGCCACGTGTCCACAAGCACAGTGTCCACTTGGGAATAAGCACATTGGGCATTGTTTCTCACCCATAGAAAGGCAGGGAACATTTCTCCTGATCTGCTTCTCTACAGCCACCTTATATGGTTTCTTACTCCCCAACTTTTTATTTTGAAACATTTCAACCAGTCAAATTTTTAAAAAGTAAATTGTCTAGACATTCATGCACTGACATGCTTTGGTAGGAAGTTTTCTCACTACTGAGCCAAATGCCTTCCCCTTAATGAAGACTGGCTCAATGCAAAATTTGGGGGGGACTAACTTTGTCACCTATGATTACGGCAGGGTGGGTGGGAAAACCGTGCTCAGGAATGGCTGGGGGAAGCAAATGACCACAAGGGGGCAGTAAAAACTGGCGGATGAGTGAGAAGCTCTTGGTGGAGGGAAGGGACGGCTCCCTTTCAATTACCAGCCTGTCTCCTTGTGGAAGGTTCCACTGGCATCCAGCATGGAGATCCATGGGCACTTAACTTTCCTCATGGCCCTTCTATAGCATTAAGTCCCCTGGTCTGTATTTGGTTGGGTAAATAGAATGGTGGGAACAGAAATTACTCAGAAAAATTATCTCCACTCAACCCACCCTGTCTCTTTCCCGTCTTGGGGAGAAGGTGCCAGGGGCTCTTTTGTTCTCAGATCTGAGCTCCTTCTCAAGGGCTTTCTGGTTGTGCGAAGGGGTGGAATGGAAACTATTTTAGGAGGAACTGCTGTGGCCTTTCAAGAGGGTTGAAAAAGAACAGTGGCCTCGCCTCTTGCGCGAGGTTTCCTGGGGCAAAGAAGCACGAGGGCTGTGGAATCCGCAAGGGACAGATGCCTGAGCGTACTGACCTTGCATGTCTGATACAGAAGTCCTTTGGGTGTGGGTTTGGCCTCAAAAGGGCTGGTGAAACTGACATAGCGTGTGGGACCATCATATTCTGAAGTTCGGGCTGACTAGTGACATCATCTCCTGCAGGAGGCAGCCCACAACTGGTAGGGCAGGCTGTGCTCCAAGAGCCCTGGAGTTCTTCCCTACAAGTGAGGTAGTGTTCCCAGGATCATCCTTCCTCCGTGCTTCCCGCCCTCCTCCTCTCCCTCATTCCCTCCTCCCATGGAAAATGTCACGCATACCTGAAAGTGGAATGAAGAGAACAAGAACCCTGTTGTACGTACAGCCAGCAACAGCGAACATCCCATGACCACTCTGTTTTCCTCTTTATCCACCCCCCGCCCCACCTCCCCACTCCCACTGCTGGGTTATTTTAAAGCAAATCCTTGACATTATAACATTTTATCCATAAATATTTTAGGCTGTATCTCTAAAAGGTAATAATTTTTTTTAAACCCAAGCATGATACCATTATCATACCTTAGCACCTTTTTTTTAAAGTTTACTTTGATATCATTAATCTACAATTAAATGAGCAATATTATGGTGATTACACTACCCCCTTCATCAGGTCCCCCCCACCAACCCCATTACAGTCACTGTCCATCAGCGTAGTGAGATGCCATAGAGTCACTACTTGTCTTTGGGTTGTACAGCCCTCCCCGTGCCCCCCTAACATTACATCTGCTAATCGTAATGCCTTGGCACCTTTTCATACCTAATCCTTACATTTTCCTGCTTTTCCCAAGAGTGTTTCATAGTTGATTGGTCTGGGTCATGACCCACCTGAAGCCCATGTGTTGCATTTTTGGGTGTGT
Source organism: Smutsia gigantea (assembly GCA_032199065.1). Taxonomy (NCBI): domain Eukaryota; kingdom Metazoa; phylum Chordata; class Mammalia; order Pholidota; family Manidae; genus Smutsia; species Smutsia gigantea. Next base: position 183,897 of record JAVSCE010010381.1, read on the forward strand.
CTGTTAGATCTCTTTTAATCTACAGTAGCCTTCTTGGGACTGTATAAGCCTGAGAGAGTCATATGATGCTGCTGAAAGTGGGGGCTTCCCTCCTCAGGGGGCTCTGCAATTCCAGGTACTGGAGTTGTTCTTTGTATTTTGAAAAAAGAAAAGAGATTTCCATTCCTTGCCTCCTGAACTTAGATAACCTCCTTTAATTCTCACAACAACCCCATGAGTTATCAATAATGCCCATTTTACAGGTGAACAAATTAAGTTGGGGGTGGGGAGGGTGTTTCCAAATAAGCAGAATTTGACTATTTAATTGGAAGGCTTCACCTGCCTGATTCCACAGACCATAGATGTTGCTCCTCAGCGTTTCTGTTCGCCCTGGACAAGCAAACAGTGACAGCGGCTGCCGTCCAGGACATGGGGCCTTCTTGCTAGTAGGTGCCATCTTGGGGAACTCCAACTCCTGAAAGTGAGGGTGGGCTTCCTCTCAGGGAGCCGAGGCAACGGGCAGGGACCACTCACCTGCCCGCCCTTGCTTTCAGAACTTTGACAAAAAGCATTTTTATTGCTCATAACTGCTATAGAGGTATCAGTAGTCTTTTGGTTTTGATTAAATTTTTATTGTAAGGTTTTATATTTCACAAATATGAAACATATATAAATATGTGTATATATATATACATTTATATATGTGTGTGTATATATATATAAAGTATAAAAAAAGTGAGTTCTTACATGTCCCACATCCTGCACGAAGGATATCTTTGCAGCCCCTGTAAGCCACTCCCCAAATGCATCCTCCCCATGGGAACCCTGCCCTAAGTTTTCATTTATTATCCCCTTGTTTCCTTTATATTTTACCACATATGTATGTATATATGTTGTTAAGGAATATATTGTTTCATTTTCCTTCTTTTTGAATGTCATAAAAATATTTTTTGTCTTCTGTGACTTTTTTTCACTCAGCATTATGTTTGCAGGCTTCATTCATGAAGATGTTTGTGGTGTATTTGCACTGCTTGTAGCATTTCATGTTATATCACAATTCACTAATCCATTATCCCATTGGACACTTGGCTTATTTCCATTTTTTTTTTAAATTCAAACAAGGTTACCTTGAGTCATCTTACTTCATCCACTAAACACCTGTTTAAAATTTGTACTTGGCTAAGAGGTTGATGAATTTACCTTCCTACAAGCAATGCTTGAGATTTCTAGTTGTTCTGTATCCTTACCAACACAGCATATTGTTGGCTTTTAATTTGTGTCAATCTGATGGGGATACATTAGTATCTAATTATGCTTTTGATTTGCGTTTTTCTGATTATTATGAAGTTAAGATTTTTTTTCAGGTTTATTGGCCTTATCTTTCCTCCTCCAGGAAACAGATTATGTGTCTATGTTTGTCTATTTCTTATGGACATATAGGAATTTTGAGTTTTAAAATATATATTATGGAGTCTAATCCTGCAAGTTATATGTGTAGCACAATTCTTTTCCTAGTTATAGTCTGTCTTTTCACTTTTATTTTGGTGTGTATGTGTGTTTACAGTGGAAAATATAATATTGAACATACGAAAAAGTAGACAAATATAATAAGCCCCAGTGTATTCATCTAGCCCCACCAACCTTCAACCCATGGCCAGTCCCACCTCTTCCACAGCCGTCTATTTCCTTTACCTTCCGTGTTATTTTCAAACAGATCACAGACATCAAGTATGTTCACATGTAAATATTTCACTATACATATTTAAAGGGATATGTCTCCTGGATGGATGCCTTTCTCACCTCCCTTGGGCTCTAACACCCATTTATAGGTCTGTTTCTGGGCTTTCTATTTAGGTTCACCCGTCTGTCTACTCATGAGCCAGTACTACACTGTCTTAATTACCATGGTTTTATAAGTCTTGACTTCTAGTAGGCAAATTCCCCACCTTGTACTTTCTCAGGAGTACTTTGAATATTGTTGGCCTTTGTTTTACCATGTAAATTTTAGAGTTAGCTCATCAAGGTCTATGAAAAATCCCCCTTGGGATTTTGTCTGGAATTGCACTGAATCTTTTTGCACACATAAACACACATGTGCACACATTTATATTACTCTCCCTCCTTTCTAAAATGAAAGATAGCATACTGTATACATTGTTCTGTACTTTTCCTTTAAACAATATCATGGAGATCATTTTTGGTGCAAAACCCTAAAATTAGTAGCCTAAAACAATCTTATTTTTCATGATTCTGAAACGTGGCTAGGATCTGTTGGGCACTTCTTCAGCTGGTGTCTTGCATGCAGTGGTTCCTGGTTCTGAAATATACAAAAGGCTTCTTCACTCACAAATCTGGTCTCTCAGTTAGATGGTTAGAACATCTGAGGGTTAAGCAGGCATCTCTGTATCCTGTGTGGCTTCTCTGCATGGTTAGCTTGGGCTTCCTTTCCGCCTGGTGGTCTCAGGACAGTGTTCTTATATGGTGGTAGATTTCCAAGAGAGGAGGTGGAACCTGGTAGTCCCCTTAAAGGCTAGGCCTGTAACTGCTATAGCATCATTTCTGTCACATTTTATTGGTCAAACCAGGTCAGAAGATCTGCCCAGTTTCAAGAAGCCTTGGGATAGAATCCACCTCATCATGTGAGAAGTGATATGTATTGACCAAAAGGGAAGGGACTTATGATGGTCACTTTTGGAGACTATCTAGTATGGCCCACCCTCTGGCCACAACAGCTCTCATGCCTCCTACATACAAAATACTTCACTCCTCCCCAGATCCCATTTTATAATATTATGCTCATGTTTGAAGTCTATCATCTTGTTATCTAAATCAGGTTCAGATAAGATGACGCTACTTATATAAGATTCCTTTGAAGCAGAGACCAATGGACTAAAAGAAAAGTTATTCCCCACCCCTCACATCCAATGCACAATATTAATATTAAGAATTTAATATAATATCAATATATTAAAAGTTATTCCCCCCCATACATACAGGGTACAATAGGAAAGCCACAACAAACATTTCTATTCAAAAAGGGAAATAATGGAAAGTGTAAGAAATCCTTGATCCATAAAAATTCTGAATTCAGCAATGCACACAGATTCAGGACCCCTATTCCAGGGTCAAGGGAAGCTCCTTGAGTGGAACCCAGATCTGCTCTCTGGGAGTGGTTTCCTAGGCCATTGTTCTCTGTGGCTCTTGGCTTCCCTCTGTAAAAAATCCTTTCCTAAAGGAAATGACCTGTATTTGCCACAGAGTAGTTTTATTAGCCTTCTTCATGTCCATTGATAGGTGAGGACTCAACTAAATTTGAGCTTTGTCTGTCTCCTTTTTCCCAAGAAGGGAAGTGCCTTCACCAATGCAACTCTCTTAAAAATTCCACAGGTTTTCTATTAATCTGATTGGGATTCACTCCATGCCACAAAATACATATGCATAATTCTTTCCAAGATAAACCTCTTTCTATTTAGGTATGTCAAATAGCTATGGGACAATGTCTTTAATATTCTTAGAAGCCCTTTCCTCTAGCTGAGAGGGTCAATAATACATCATTATATCATTTTGAGGTCCTAACAAAGGGTTTTACAGCTGCACCCTAGATTTGATCTTAAACTTGAAATCATTTCTTTGAAAATCTGTAAAGGCTGGCAATGAAAAATAGCTTTGAATAGTACTAGGTTGAAAATATATCCTCTAAAATCTTCTTGAAAACTGTTCCCAAACTGTTTCTTCTTTAGCTCATCCCTCTTCCTGTTCTTTATCATAGGTGGCAAAAAGAAAAAAAATACAACTGGCACTTTAATCTTCTTGCATAGGAATGTCCTTAGTCATATATACAAGTCTGTTAGCTGCATTTTCTATCTTTAATTTTGCCAAATGTCCCAACACAAGGTAATACGTATTGCCCTGTTTAAAGCTTCCAGTAGCAATTTCCTGCGATGCCTGCCTCCATCAAGAATCTCCTCACTGCTCTTCCAACTTCTACTGGCTGCCTGGTCCCAAAGCCCATGTTTTAAGTTTTTATTATAGCAGCACCATATTTTCAGTACCAATAAATCTAGCAGTCTGGGGTTCAACCAAGAAAGAGAAACTACTGTGAAATGAAAGATTTATTATTGGAATTCAACTTCCCCCAACTATGGGAGGTGCTTGAGAAGTAGAGGTTGGAAATGAAGAGAGTTTGAGAATCAGAGAAGAAACCAGTCAGCCTGAGAAGATAGAGTGAGGCCATGCAGGGGGAGCCGGTGAGAAGTCTGTAGGAAGCGGGTGCCTCTGTGGGACCACAGTCAAGTACTTGGCGATGGGCAGGGGCTGCTGCCAATGACAAGGAAGAGCTGGATATGGAGACTAGAATGAGATAAATGGAAACTCACTGGCACCTGTGCATCCGTTGTCACTGCAGTAGCCATGGACCTTCAGAGTATAATGGCCGCTGCTGCACTTCCATCTCCCGTGTCACATGCAAAGTCCTCTCTAGCCAACTGAGGAAGGGAATTCTTGGAAGTGCTGTTCCCAGACTAACCACAGTGACAATAGAACCATTCAGCACAAAGAAGAACTTCCCTCGTTAACGTTATCATCATCTGAGGTTGGGTTCATTTTTTTACCCTTAAGACTGTGGTACATGGAGTGAAGTATGGAGCCAATTTTATCTTTTCACAAATGGCTATCTATTAACTAAAATTAAAATTTCCCCCACTAATTTAATTTGCCATCTTTATCCTATACTAAATTTACATATGTATTTTGGTCTATCTCTAGATTTCCTGTTCTGTTCCATTATTCTTTTTATGCACCAATTTCACATATTATAAATGTTTTATGTTTTAACACTTGGTAGGGTTAGCTTGCTCTCACTGCTTATTTTAATGTTTTTTTTTAAATGGTTATTCTTGACTTATCTTTCTATATTAACTAAACCAACCTGGCACCAGAAAAGACCTGTTAGTATTTTTCAAACATCATTAAAATTACTAAATTAATTTAGAATTGTCATCTTATATGTTAAGTAGTCTTATCCAAGAACATATGTTTTTCTATTGTTCAAGTCTACTTGAATGTCTTTCCAGAGTGCTTTAGTTCACCTTATATAGGTTTGTTTACTTCTTGAGAATTTTAAGCCTATAGTAGGCTCTCTTTGTTTTTGCTCTTGTAAGTGGGCATCTCCTTTTCTAGGGCTTCTTACTAGTTTTCTTTTTTATACACACGAATGCCGTGATTCCTGTATGTCACTGTGACCTGTTGGGTCAAATTTCAATGATGATTTTGTAGGTGATTTTCTTTTAAAGGTGAAGGTTGCTTTGGAGAACTATGAGGCCGGCTCGTTTTTTCCCCCCATAAATAATTACATGTTTGCTTGGCTGCCTAAAGGAGTTTATCTTTATATTTAAAGTTAAATTACTTTTCTAGGATATGACTCTGTTTTAGAATCTGATCACATATTCTTGGGATGCAGAATCACCTTCCAAAATGTAGGTTCAAGACTTCTTTTACTTCAGAGAAGTTTTTGTGAACCATGTCTTTTTTTAAACCTGTTTTAATTGTCAAACATGACATCCTGAAAAATGAATGAAAATGGGAAGTTCAGTGACACCATAAAGCAAGTGTCTGTGTAGTCACCACTCCGCGCAAGAACACTGCCAGCCCCCGGGGGCCCTCTTCAGGCTGCCAGACTTCCTCTGCATAGTCTCACGGTCCAAGAATACATCCCTAAGCCCTGCTCTTTGGGTTTGCCATTTATGAACTTTATACAAGTGGAATAATAAAGTATTTTTTTTAATTTGGGTTATTTCAAGGTAGGCAGAGAAAGATAAATACCAAATAATTTCACTTATTTGTGGAATATAAAAACAAAGCAAAACAGAATGAACAAAGCAGCAGTAGACTCGACACTGAGAAGTGACTACTGTTTACGATGGGGGAGAGGTTGGGTGGGTGGAGGAGAGTGAGCGGGATAAAGGGGCACAATAATTCACAATTACAATATGAGTTGGTCATGGGGACACTAGTACAGCATGGAGAGTATAGTTAGTGATTCTGTGACATCTTCCTATGTTGACAGATAGTAACATGAGGGTGAGGATTTAATAATATGGGTAACCGTTGAACTATTGTGTTGTACTTTTGAAACCAATATAAGATTGTATATCAACAATACTTCAATAAAAAATTAAAACAAACAAAAAAAATCTGACATTTCATTAGCCATGTTTATGCACTTCATTAATATTGTGAAAATTCATTCATTTTCATTGCTCTATGATATTCATTATGTGACTACACCACAATGTATTTATCTTTCCTACTGTTAATGAACATTTAGAGTGTTTCCAATGTTTTATTATTATAAATGTTGCTATTGTGAACATTCCTGTATATATTTCTTGGTACATGTGTGCACACAATTGTTAGGTGAGCTAGGAGTGGGATCTAAGGGCCACAGTACAACTTTAGCCAAGCTGTTTTCTGTGTTTCAACCACTTTACACTACTATCATTAGTGTATGAGTGTTCTAATTGTTTCAAAATCTCACCAATACTCAGGATTGTCAATCTTTCTAATTGTAGCTTTTTTGTAGGTGTTATTCCCTGATTACTAATGAGGTTTAGCAAAAACTTAACTATGTTGGCCATTTAGAATGTCCTGAACAAGTTTCTTGCCTGTTCTCCTATTAGGTTGTCTGTCTTACTGATGTACAGAGTTTCTTGGATATTCTGAAATGAACCTTTTCTTGCTTATTTGTACTGCAAATATTTACTTCCACTTTGTGACTTGTGTTTTCACTCTCTTGATGTTGTCACAGGATTAACCATTCTTAAAATAGTCTGCTCTCTCAATATTTTCCTTTATGGCTATGCTTTCTTGTTTCCTGTTTAAAAAAAAATCCTTCTCTATCCCAAAGTCATGAAGATATTCTTTTATCTTCTAGAAGCTTTATTAATTTGTCTTTTACATGCATATCTTTGACCCACCTGGAACTGATATTTGTGTATGGTGAGGTATGGGTTGTTTTATTTTTTTCATGTAGATATCCAATTACCTGAGCAACATTTGTTGAAGTTGAAGTAAATATTTTCCCCCACTGTTCTGATTTGCCTTTGCTGTAAATAAAATGCCCGTGTATGCATGTCTGAATTTTCTAGATTCTATTCTGCTGGCCTATTTGTCTAGCCATATGCCAGTGACACTCTTTCTTTATTGTAGATATTATCTCTTTGTCCAGTAGAGCAAGTCCTTCCACTTCATTTTCTTGGAGACTTGTGTATTCTTGGTCCTCTGCACTTCCATATAAATTTGAGAAGTTTGCCAATGGCCACATACACAAAAATCTATTAGGGATGGTGATTGGTATCATATTGAATCTATAGGTCAGTCTGGGGAGAATTGTTAGGCTCTCTGATTCTGTAACGTAATAATAGTTTTATCCATTATTGTACTTCATAGAAATGGAATCATAGAGTATGTACTCTTTTGTGTCTGGCTTCTTTGGCTTAAGTAATGTTTTTTGAGATGCTTCCATGCTGTTGCATGTATCTGTAGTTCTTTGTTATTGCTGAATAGTATTCCACTTTATGGCTGTATCACATTTTGTCTATTCATTCTCCTGTTGAAGGACATTTGATTTGTTACAAGTCTAGAGAACTTATGAATAAAATTTTATGAATATTATTGTACAAGTCTGTTTATGGACATGCTTTTTTTTTTGACTATTAGAGAAAATTTTTTTTCTTTTCCTTTTTCTTTTGGTATCATTAATATACAATTACATGAGCAACACTGTGGTTACTAGATTCCCCCCATCATCAAGTCCCCACCACATACCCCATTACAGTCACTGTCCGTCAGCGTAGTAAGATGCTATAAAATCATTACTTGTCTTCTCTGTGCCATACTGCCTACCCCATGCCCCACCCCGCTACATTATATGTGCTAATCGTAATGCCTCTTCTTCCCCTTATCCCTTCCTTCTCACCCACCCTCCCCAGTCCTTTTCCCTTTGGTAACTGTTAGTCCATTCTTGGGTTCTGTGAGTCGGCTGCTGTTTTGTTCCTTCAGTTTTTTCTTTGTTCTTACACTCCACAGGTGAGTGAAATCATTTGATACTTGTCTTTCTCCGCCTGGCTTTTTTCACTGAGCATAATACCCTTTAGCTCCATCCATGATGTTGCAAATGGTAGGATTTGTTTTCTTCTTATGGCTGAATAGTATTCCATTGTGTATATGTACATCTTCTTTATCCATTCATCTACTGATGGACACTTAGGTTGCTTCAATTTCTAGACTATTGTATATAGTGCTACGATAAACATAGGGGTGCATATGTCTTTTTCAAACTGCGCTGCTGCATTCTTAGGGTAAATTTCTAGGAGTGGAATTCCTGGGTCAAATGGTATTTCTATTTTGAGTTTTTTGAGGAAACTCCATACTGCTTTCCACAATAGTTGAACTAATTTACATTCCCACCAGCAGTGTAGGAGGGTTCCCCTTTCTTTACATCCTCACCAACATTTGTTGTTGTCTTTTGGATGGTGGCCATCCTAACTGGTGTGAGGTGATATCTCATTGTGGTTTTAATTTGCATTTCCCTGATAATTAGTGATGTGGAGCATCTTTTCATGTGCCTGTTGGCCATCTGAATATCTTCTTTTGAGAAGTGTCTGTTCATATCCTCCATCCATTTTTTAATAGGGTTATTTGCTCTTTGAGTGTTGAGGCATGTGAGTTCTTCATATATTTTGGATGTTAACCCCTTGTTGGACATGTCGTTTACAAATATATTCTCCCTTAATGTAGGATGCCTTTTTGTTCTGTTGATGGTTTTCTTTTCTGTACAGAAGTTTTTTAGCATGATGTGGTCCCATTTATTTGTTCATTTTTTATTTTGTTTCCCTTGCCTGAGGAGATGCATTCAGGAAAAAGTTGCTCATGTTTATATTCAAGAGATTTTTACCTATGTTTTCTTCTAAGAGTTTTATGGTTTCATGACTTACATTCAGGTCTTTGATCCATTTTGAGTTTACTTTTGTATATAGGGTTAGACAATAATCCAGTTTCATTCTCTTGCATGTAGCTGTCCAGTTTTGCCAACACCAGTTGTTGAAGAGGCTGTCATTTTCTCCATTGTATATCCATGGCTCCTTTATCATATATTAATTGACCATATATGCTTGGGTTTATATCTGGGCTCTCTAGTCTGTTCCATTGGTCTATGGGTCTGTTCTTGTGCCAGTACCAAATTGTCTTTATTACTGTGGCTTTGTAGTAGAGCTTGAAGTCGGGAAGCGTAACCCATCCCCTCTCCCCCCAATTTATTCTGCCTTCTCAGGATTGTTTTGGCTATTTGGGGTCTTTTGTGTTTCCATATAAATTTTAGAACTATTCCAGTTCGTTGAAGAATGCTGTCGGTATTTTGATAGGGATTGCACTGAATCTGTAGATTGCTTTAGGCAGGATGGCCATTTGGCAATATTAATTCTTCCTATCCATGAGCACGGGATGTGTTTCTTTTTATTGGTATCTTCTTTAGTTTCTCTCATGAGTGTCTTGTAGTTTTCAGAGTATAGGTCTTTCACTTCCTTGGTTAGGTTTATTCCTAGGTATTCTATTCTCTTTGATGCAACTGTGAATGGAATTGTTTTCCTGATTTCTCTGTCTGCTAGTTCATGATTAGTGTATAGGAATGCCACAGATTTCTGTGTATTAATTTTGTATCCTGCAACTTTGCTGAATTGACATATTAGATCTAGTAGTTTGGGGGGGTTCTTTAGTTTTTTTTATGTACAATATCATGTCATCTGCAAACAGGGACAGTTTAACTTCTTCCTTGCCAATTGGATGCCTTTTATTTCTTTGTGTTGTCTGATTGCCATGGCTAGGACCTCCAGTACTGTGTTGGAGGGGAGAGTGGACATCCTTATCTTGTTCCTGATCTTAAAGGAAAAGCTTTCAACTTCTCGTTGTTAAGTATCATGTTGGCTGTGGGTTTGTCATATATGGCCCTTATTATGTTGAGGTACTTGCCCTGTATATCCATTTTTTGAGAGTTTTTGTCATGAATGGGTGTTGAATTTTGTTGAGTGCTTGTCAGCATCCATGGAAATGATCATGTGATTTTTTTTCCCCTTTCTGTTGGTGTGGTGGGTGATGTTGATGGATTTTTTTGATATTGTACCATCCTTGCATCTCTATAATAAATTCTATTTGACTATGATGGATGATCTTTTGATGTAGTTTTGAATTCGGTTTGCTAATATTGTATTGAGGATTTTTGTATCTATGTTCATCAGGATATTGGTCTGTAATTTTCTTCTTTTGTTGTGTTTGCCTGATTTTGGTATTAGAGTAATGCTAGCTTCATGGAATGAGTTTGAAAGTATTCCCTCCTCTTCTACTTTTTGGAAAACTTTAAGGGGGATGGGTTTTAGGTCTGCACTAAGTGTGTGATAAAATTTAGTGGGGAAGCCATCTGGTCCAGGGGTTTTGTTCTTAGGTAGTTTTCTGATGACCAATTCAATTTTGTTGCTGGTAATTGGTCTGTTCAGATTTTCTCTTTCTTCCTGGGTCAGTCTTGGAAGGTTGATTTTTCTAGAAAGTTGTCCATTTCTTCTAAGTTATCCAACTTGTTAGCATATAATCTTTCATAGTATTCTCTAATAATTCTTTGTATTTCTGTTGTGTCTGTAGTGATTTTTCCTTTTTCATTCCTGATTCTGTTTGTTTGTGTAGATGCTTTTTTTCTTGATAAGTTTGGCTAGGGGTTTATTTATTTTGTTCATTTTCTCAAAGAACCAGATCCTGCTTTCATTGATTCATTGTATTGTTTTATTCTTCTCAATTTTATTTATTTCTGCTCTGATCTTTATTATGTCCCTCCTTCTACTGACTTTGGGCCTCATTTGTTATTCTTTTCTAGTTTCATTAATTGTGAGTTTAGACTGTTCTTATGGGATTGTTCTTCTTTCCTGAGGCAAGCCTGTATTGCAATGTACTTTCATCTTAGCACAGCCTTCGCTGCGTCCCACAGATCTTGCAGTGTTGAGTTATTGTTTTCATTTGTCTCCATATATTGCTTGATCTTTGGTTTTATTTGGTCATTGATCCATTGATTATTTAGGAGCATGTTGTTAAGCCTCCATGTGTTTGTGGGCTTTTTTGTTTTCTTTGCATAATTTATTTCTAGTTTCATACCTTTGAGAAGCTGGTTGGTACAGTTTCAATCCTTCTGAATTTACTGAGGCTCTTTTTGTGGCCTAGTATATAATCTATTCTTGAAAATGTTCCATGTGCACTTGAGAAGAATGTGTATCCTGCTGCTTTTGGGTGGAGTGTTCTGTAGATGTCTGTTAGGTCCATCTGTTCCAATGTGTTGTTCAGTGCCTCTGTCTCCTTACTTATTTTCAGTCTGGTTTATCTGTCCTTTAGAGTGAGTGGTGTGTTGAAGTCTCCTAAAATGAATGCATTGCATTCTATTTTCCCCTTTAATTATGTTAGTATTTGTTTCATGTATGTAGGTGTTCCTATGTTGGGTGCATAGATGTTTATAATGGTTATATCCTCTTGTTGTACTGACCCTTTTATTTTTATGTAATGTCCTTCTTTGTCTTTTGTTACTTTCTTTGTTTTTCAGTCTACTTTGTCTGATATAAGTATTGCAACTTCTGCTTTTTTCTCCCTACTAGTTGCATGAAGTATCTTTTTCCATCCCTTCACTTTTAGTTTGTGTTTGTCTTTGGGTCTGAAGTGAGTCTTTTGTTGGCAGCATATAGATGGCTCTTGTTTTTCTTAATCCATTCTGTCACTCCATGTCTTTTGATTGGTGCATTCAGTCCATTTACACGTAAGGTGATTATTGATAGTTATGTACTTTTGCCATTTTCTTAATTGTTTTCTCGTTTTTATATCTCCTCGCTTTTTTTCTCTTTCATACTCTTTTCTTTTTTTTTTGTTGGATTTATTTAGTGTTTTGATTGGGTTTTTTATCTTTTCTTCTTTCAATCTCTTTCTTTTCTTCCCTTCCTCCCTCCTTCCCTTCCTTCCTCCCTTTTCTTTCTTTCCTTCATTCATCTTTTTTTTCTTTTTCTCTCTCTCTCTCTCTCCTCTTTCTTATTTCCCTTCCTTCCTTCCTCCCTCTCACCCTCCTTTTTTCTCTCTCCCCCTTTTCTTTTCTTTTTGTGTGTATCTATTGCAGGCTTTAATTTTGTGGTTACCAAAGGTTCAAGGATAGCTTCCTTACTATATTACAGTCTATCTGAAAATGCTTATTACTCTATTTCAAACACAATCTAAAGGTACTTTTTTTCCTTCTTCTTCCTCTCCATACTTTGTGCATTAGATGTCATAATCTGCACTTTTTGTGTATCCTTTGACTCATTTTGTAGTTGATTTTGTTTCTGTTTTAATTTTGTACTTGCTTATTAATTTGTCCATTACCTTTACTGTGGGTTTATTTCACTGGTGAAAGCTATTTAGCCTTAGGAACATTTCCATCTATAGCAGTCCCTTTAACACATTCCTGTAGGCCTGGCTTAGTGGTGATGAATTCCTACAACTTGTGTTTATCTGAAAATTGTTTAATCCCAACTTCAAATTTAAATGATAATCTTGCTGGGTAGAGTATTCTTGGTTGGATATCCTCCTGTTTCATTACCATAAATATATCATGCCACTCCCTTCTGGCCTGTAAAGTTCCTGCTGAGAAATCTGCTGGTAGCCTCATGGGGTTTCCTTTATAACTAACCTTTTTTTTCTCTCTCTGGCTGCTTTCAAAACTCTCTCCTTGTCCTTGATCTTTGCCATTTTAGTTATTTTATGTGTTGGTGTTGTCTTCCTGGGGTTCCTTTTGTTAGGGGCTCTCTGTGCTTCCATGCCCTGAGTGTCTTTTTCCTTCCCCAAATTGGGGAAGTTTTCAACATTTCCTCAAGAGACTTTCTATCTCTTTATTCCCTCTTCTCCTTCTGGAATCCCTATTATGCAAATATTGTTCCATTTGGATTGGTCACACAGCTCTCTTATTTCATTCCTACAGAGCTTTTTCTTTTTGTTTTCCAGCTTCATGGTTTTCTTTCCCCCTAATTTCCAAATCATTTACAACTTCTTCAACCTGTGAAAATCTGCTATTAAATCTGTCCATTTATGTTTCATTTCAGAATCTGTATTCTTTAGCTCTGAGTGACTCTTTTTCAGGTCATCTATCTCTTCATTGGAAGTCTTCCCTGAGATCTTGAATACTTTTCTGTTAATCTGTAGCATGTTAATGACTTTTATTTTGAAATCTTTATCAAGAAGATTGGCTGATTTCTGTTTCATTTAGCCCTCTCTCTGATATCTTGTCCTATAGTTTTGTTTGGAATATATTCCTCTTCTTCCTCATTTTGTCAGGGTTTCTGTGTTTCTTTCTTTGTATTAGGTGGATCTGCTATGCTTCATGGCCTATACAGTAATTGATGCCTTTATGAAGAAGGCATCCTATGGTGTCCAGAAGCTCAAGATTCTTTACTCTTCAGTGACTGGTTCTACTTTGCAAAAGCCCCAGGTGTTGGTGTGCAGTGGGTGGGGCCACCTTTCTCTCGTCTTCTGTAGTGGTCTGAGTCTGTTCTGGCAGTTTGCTTCAGCCATGCCTTTGTGATCAGTGCAGCAGTCTTCTGGGTTCACTGTGGGTGGGCTGCCCTCTGCCTGACCTACAGCAATGACAGGGCTGCAGGGTTAATGGTGTGGGTAGGCTGATGTGTGGCTCTGTCTGGGTGAGATGCACAGCACTGGGCTTAGACACCTGCAGTGAGGAAGGGGCTCTTGGGGCTTGCCTGTGTAGGTACCTCCCTGATTGGGCTGAAATGGAGCTGAGAAACCTGGGAGGGTCTCTCTTTGCCTGCCAGGCAGCAAAATCTGAGGCTGATGCTGGGTCGAGTGGGTTGGCTTCTGGCAGTGTGCACAGGGAGGAGACTTGGGGCTGTATTGCCAGTGAGGGGGATGAAGTGTTTGGGGCTCCCAAGAATTCCTGACCTGTTGGGCTGAGGGAGGGCTGGGAAGGTATCGTCCACCTGCCCTTTGTCCTGGGAGGAGAGCTTCATCTAACCCTCACCCCTCTGGTACCCCCCTCCCCCCACTGCTGGCAAGTCTTTCAAACTGCTGCCTCTACTTTGGGTCTCAGGACTGGCAGAGCATGTCTGTCATCTACAAGTGGCTGGAATCTAGCCTCCCAGAATGTTCCACTTGTCCCTGGTGTACAGCCCTGCTAATCACCAGAGCTGAATGTAGTGTGGGCTCTGATCTGGAGATCTCCAGGGCCAGGTGTGCAGCACTCCTGGGCTCCTACCCCCTCCCTGTTCTGTTCCTCTTTTTTCCACCTGTAGGCTAGGGTGGGGTGAGGGCTCGGGTCCTGCCAGATTGTGGCTCTGCCACTTTACCCTTTTGTGTGGTCATCTCTTCTTCCCCAGATGTAGTGGTCTGTTCTGCAGTCTTCAGGTCATTTTCAGATTGTATTTGCTGTATTTTCTTCTTTTCCATGTTTTCAGGAGGAGGTTTCTGCCTTGACTTCCTACTCCACCACCTTTTCTCCAGCCCCTCCTCCATCTCTTTACTTTTTATCTATTTGTATCTTTTTAAAGTGGATTTTCAAAGACATTTGGATCTTTTTTTTTTAATCTGCTGACAGTCTTTTTCCCTCCACAGCCATAAATACCTTTATTACTAATAGGGAAATTGCACTCACAAAACCTCATATAAAGCCACAGCACAGATTCATATCATATGAAAACTGTCACCCTGCATGAATTGGGAAGGTATAAAACAGTTGAACATAGAAAACAGTCTTAACAATGCCAGTTTAGACAGACTATGTATGATTCAGTTGCTTAGGAAGGAGGGAAAAAGAAATATGTGGGCACAATATCAGTTATACTGGCATGACTTTTTTTGGTCAAAAATGTAGAAACTGTGCCTAAATGGAAAAGAAATAACCTACTAGGAATATTCATTTTTGTGGGCCTTAAACACATATGTGTGTTACAATCTTTGAGAGGCGACTTTTAGTCAACATAGATCGGCATAAATGAAAATGATTAAATGAACACCCACAGGTATTTGGGGGAAGCAGTTTTGACTATTATTAATAGAAAATTACAATATCAATAAAATAAGACCTAAAAATTAGAGCTGGGCAATTGAAGAAGTTATTTACAAAGAGAGAAAGAGTAGAGACGATCTGACTGAAAATGAAATAATCTTACTAGGTAAATTATCTGAGGAGGAAGTTAAGTGCAGTTGAGGGGTAGATACAGCTCAGTAGTGGACCCAAGTGTCTGAAATTTAAAGGTACTTAACTTTTTGAAAAAATGGAATATAGTTACAATAAATGTTAATGTCCTTCTAAGCTATTTTTTTTGATAGTGAAAATTTACTTCGAATTTGAAAATAAATCATATCAACGTAAGTTTTAAAAATCTGACATGGACAACAAAGTTTACAACATCCAGAGAAATAACCAAATATTTCTGTGAGTTATTTGCCTGTGAAACCTCTATAATCCTTAACTTCTTTTAGCTAAGTACTCTTTGGTCACCTGTTGGCAGTTTGATTCAGCCATGCCCTTGTGATCAGCGCAATATGACTAATTTTGTAGTTTTACTTTTCAAAAGTTACTTCATTCTTAAAGCCAGTTGTGGTGGGAAGGGATTGTTACAAATTACAAGACACCCATTTCACTTTTTTGTCTCTGATTTCAGAAACTGAGAACAAGAGATGAAACATTTTAATAAAACATGTTTCTATTGCACTGATTACTTAGGAAAGACCAAGGGTTTTGGAAGCCGTGAACTGTGGGTAAAGACTGAATATATTTTGGTGATCTGAATGACCAAATATGTATTTCTTATAATAATATCACAAGCTCTAAATATACTAGTTGTAATTATTTTAAATTTCCTGTCTGATCATTCCAAAATCAGTGTCATTTCTGAGTTTGACTGATTCTTGAATCTCTTCAGTCCGTTTTTTTCTTGCCTTTTAGCATGGCTTGTAATACACGATTCATTTGGCAAAGGGACTAATATAAATGGATCTTTAACATGTGGTTTGGTGTTAGTCTGGTTAGGAGTTGGATTGGTTTAATGTTTACTAGAGATTTAGGTGCTGATGGCTTTAATTCCTCTAGTGTCCTAGATTCTTTTTCTCCTTTATTGTCCGTGAGTTTCCCCAAGAACTTAAATACAATCTGTGCCTTGAAGCTCTTTCAGCTATCATCCCCTGTTGATATACTGGAGGCTTGCTGACCAGATAGTAAGGTTTAGGGAAAGGGGGGCATTTTATAATTTTATGATGAACTATCAGTCTTTTAGTGGGTCTGTATCCCTGGACTGCAACCTTCACAGGTTCTTACCTTGACCCCACATCCTTAGATGAGGCAGGAAGAAAGGAGGAACTGGAGTCAGGTAATTTTGCTACCCCCTAGGTAAGATAAGGCTCTGATAGTCTTTTGACCTCGAGAGTAGGCTTTTGTTAGGCAGACTGTTCTGGGCATACTTTTAAATGGTTATTTTCCCCTTCCCCTGCTAGAGACAGGAGGGGATTTTTCTTGGCTCTTCGACACACTCAGCCTTTATCAATTTGTCCAAATTAACCATTTAAGTAGTCTTGCCAGTTTGTTACTCCAGCAGCTTCCACACCTTGGCTGTGACTATATTTGACTGTCTCTTCAGATTTGGGGGTGGCAGTTTGACTTGCAACTTCAATTCTCTGAGGGGGTCCAAGAAAAGTTGCTTTTTAATTTGTTGAGTTTTTTTCTTGTTGTGAGGATGGGAATGATGACTTCCAAGCCCTTTACATGCTGAAGCTGAAATGGAAAGTTTCTTCGTTTTTTTTGTTGTTTAAAAACATGTTCTCAAGGCATGAAGGCTGAGATGGCAAAAAGACCATGTATATCCAGTTGGCCTTTTGGGAAGCTGACCCTCTGTGGAGGAAGGCTCCATGGTAGCCATCGATCTGCCTTCTGCAGACCTTAGGGACTCAGCAGACCCCCACTTCTCCCCACTCACTGCCTCATTCTAGCTTCATCATCTCGTTTGCCTGGGCTCTCTCCCTCTTCCAGACTCTGTCCTACAGTCCACCTGGCTCCTGCCCTCAAGGATCTTTCTGTAATACAGATCTAATGGTCTCTCCCTGCTCAAAATCCCTGCACTCACAGAAGAAAGTATGAGTTGCTCAGCGTGGCATTCACAGATCCTCACGGATCATCCTAACCTTCCCTCTGCTGCCCACCTCCCCCAACTCCTGCACTATATTGGGGTACCAGGAACACCCTGAACTGCTCCTAGGTCCCCAAACATAACATGCTTTCTTGGGTGTCTGCCTTGCACATGCTGATCCCTCAGGGACCCTTCCTGTCCTGACTGCAAACTGACTCCACCACCAAGACCTGGCTTCCTTGGGGAGGCCTTCCCCAAGCACCTTGTACATTCATCAGGCACAGTGCCGTGCTCTGGGTCCCACTGATGCTCCAGGGGACCTCTCCAGCTGACAGATCCATTATTCCAGGAAGAGGAAGCATGGGGAAGATACCTGTTATCTTTCCCATGGTCCTACTTTTGTCCCACAGGTGGAAGGGACACAAGACAATATTGGCCAGCCATCCCCACTGGCCCTTTCCAGCTGGGGAGGAGGAGGGTCTGGAAGGGAAGGAACCTCTGGAACAGGCACCTGCCATCCAGGCTGGGCATGAAGGAACCTGGCTTTTAAGGCAGAATTTAGTGGTCCAAATCGCAAGCTCCACCAGGTGTCAGCTCTGACCTTGGGCAAGCTACTTACCTCTCTGTGCTTCACTGTCCTCATCTCTAAAATGGGACCTAGCTCTCAGGTAGAGAGGCCTAGTGAAATAATGCAACATAGGGAATTTTGTAGGTGGTGAATGCTCAGTAAGTGCGAGTTATTACTACAATCACATTGGCCAAGCACTGTGCCAGGTGATCCTACCTCCTGGGTTCATTTCATCCACGCCTTGGCCAGAGAGATGGGGACGTTAGTTCCACTCCATGGAGGAAGCAACCAAGGTGCTGAGGAAGTGAGGGGCCACCTGCTTTTTCCCCTTGCCAACCACCGCTCAGCCCTCTCCCCCACTCCTGGAGTGGCCCAGCAGAGGCCTGGGCTGGGGCACAGGGAAGCTGCAGATTCAGGCTGCATCAGGCCCGGCCCGGGTGCTTCCAGGCGCCTGGATGACGGAGGTGGTGCAGCAGTTGTGGGGGGAGCGGGGCATGGGGTTGGAGTTGCGCCCCAGGCTGGTCAGCCTGACCTGCGTTTCTCCTGCTCCTTCCACTCCCCTGGTACAGGTGGAAAGGAAGGAGCTCCCATTTTTCTAGGGTTTGCTCTGTGTCAGGTGAGTACAGAGCTGGGGGCTTTGCCGCCATGTCCATTCCCACCAACTGCAAGAGGCTGGTGTTCTGTCCCCAGGTTACATAAATCCAAGATGATGCAGCCACGGATGTCCAGAGACTGGCCTAAGTAAAGCACACCATCCCCTCTCCTGGGCTTCAAGTTGAGGAAGTCCCTCCTACCACCCCTGCACCATAATGGCAGCTTGTTTGCTGAGTGAAAATCACCACCAGGCAAGGTCAGTTTAGGATCACATGGACCCTCTGTTGTACATCTAAACATTACATGGAGCCTGAAGCTTCACTCCATTCATCTTTGCTTAAATCTCCTGGCGTAGGTTCAGTTGTGTACACACAACTGCACACAGCGGGCCCTGATATCACCCTCAGAGGAGGAGTCTTTTTGGAGCATAGCCGTTGAATCCACCCTCCTGAACTCTGAAACCTCCATCACTTCAGGTGTTCCGTTTATTGTTAAACCAATCTTAACTGGTTCCCTTCTCCTCTGACTTCTGCCCCAAGTCTCAGGCAGTCAGATGCCTTGAGGGAGTGGTCTGTCTTGCAAGGCCCCTAGCTTCCCACACATGGGCCCCTGGGCTTCCCTCCAGATGGTTTCTCCAAGGTCACTCCCCAATCCATGGTCTCCCTCAGCTCCCCTCCCTTCCCTTCTCCTTGGCATTCGGTGATTTTGTAGCCTCCCCATCATGCTGTGGCAACACTCCAGGATTCTATTTCCCTTATTCTTCCTCCAGCTCAGAAACGTGGTCCTCCCTCCCTTAAGCCATGACCGTCATTGCTGAAGCACCCTGCCTACCCTAAGTCCAGTCCTGTGGTTCTATTTCTGTCCTTCTCAGTGAGGCAGGATGGAGCCCCCTTCCAGAGCTGGAGCCCACCAGAGCCCACCAGTGGTCAGACTGCCCAGAGGGCTGTGGGAGGCGGCAGGAACCTTGTCCTTTGGCTTCTTTCCCACCTAAGCCTCCCCTGGCCTGATCATCCCAGACCTGCTCCAACTCCTTGACAGCTTATAACCAAGAGAGATGTCATCTTTTGCATTATCCCCTTTCCCTCAGCCATGGGTGACAAATGACAAACTGGTGGTCCAAAACACATTTGTTTGGCCTGCCATATTTTTTTAAAGTTTCCATTAGTTTGCTATCATTTAAAAATGAACTGATGTCATTTAAGAATCCAGAATTCCAGTTTCTTTTGACAAATCAGAAGATCTGGCAACACTAGGCCCACACTGCTGCATGGTGACAGCCAGGTAGAGCTGGTCTCAGTGGTTCCCTTTCTTGGGCCTTTCTTGCACGCAGGTTTTCACAGTTTTGACCCTCTCAGTTGCACTGGCCATCCACATCAGTGGCCTGGCTTCTAAACTGTCTCTCTGCTCCGGGTGGTCCAGGGGAAGAAGTATCAAAATCCCAGGTCTGAGTGCACAAAGGAGGGCAGAGCACAGCAAGCAGGAAGGCAGTGTGCAGAGTCCTAGTCGGGAGCTACCCCTGGCCTCTCTCCATCACTGTTTATTGCTAGCAGCATCCCAGGCACCATATGTGTTTCCTGTCCTGACTCAAGCCTATCTTTGGGGGCTGGGCTACTGCCAACACATGGTTTGCTGTCTGCTGCTTCAGGCTACCTCACACCCTGTGGGAGCTGGGCTTGGGGTCTGAGGTTCTGTCCCGGGCCTGGGCAGCAGTATGGCCCATAGGCACAGGCTTCCTTCTGTCCAGCCAACTCAGCCAAACGCGCACCAGGGGGTGGCAGCCTTGTCACAGTCCAACATGATGTTGAGAACAGTGCAGGGGGCTCCGCTCACAGACAGGGTGGTTCGGGAATCCACATGGTACTTCACGGTGCTCAGGCCTCCCTCCCGGTCTACCTTGAATTGCTCCTGGGAAGGAAAGGTGGAGAAAGCATGTACTCTGGGCTTCGTGGGTGTCAGTCCACCCATGAAGCTTAAAGAGGCTGTTGGAAGGGCAGGAACTCCCATGTAGCAGGTCTGCCTGGGATTCTGGCACCTTTAGCTGACACCCATCCCCCCCCCCACTTGTGCAGACCTAGGTCTTGGCTGACCCACAGTGCCCAAGAGCCCATGGCAGCCACCAGAGAGAACGATGCCCAAGCAAAATGCTGACCTGGGCCAAGCAGGGGAGGACAGGGTCATTTGGGCCCAAGGAGAACTTGGTGAAATGCTTGGACCTGTTGGTTGCCCACATCACTACCTATGTGACCCCTATCGGGGGAGCAGCCAGCACCTGTTTTTGAGCCGCGATGCGTTTCTGGTCCCTCTTCCGCCAGGCTGGGTCATGCAGGTGGCGAAATGTCTTATACCCAGTTGTGATTCCCGAGGGGCGAAAAAGCTAAGGAAGCCAAAGGAAATTGGGTCAGGCTGCCCCTCCTGGAGCCCTAGGCCTCGCCACTAGTCCTCTGGGGTCCCACAGCTGCCACAGGCTATAGGAGGGGACTTGCATTCCCATTCTGCATAAGAGGTGTGCTGTTCAGGGCAGGGGTGGGATTGGAAGCAGGGGTGCTATCTCCAGGCCCCAGGAACTCTGTCTGATGGCAGAGAGGGGAACCCCAGGGCTGCCACAATGGCTGAGGAGGGGTGGGGCCCTGGGAGGAGTGTTACCTGGAGCCCGGCTC
Organism: Smutsia gigantea; assembly: GCA_032199065.1. NCBI lineage: Eukaryota > Metazoa > Chordata > Mammalia > Pholidota > Manidae > Smutsia > Smutsia gigantea. The sequence continues at coordinate 204,875 of JAVSCE010010381.1, forward strand.
CTTTGATGCGCCGGTAGAACTCATCATCCTCACGGCCCCAGCCCCAGAAGCGGTTGGACATCCCGTTGCACTGACACAGAGACAGGCAGGGTCATGCTCTTTGGTCTCTTAGCACTCGGAAGCACCCAGCCTGAGGTGGCCAGGCCAGGCTCCCTTTCCTCCTCCTCCCTTGGCAGTTCTGAATGGAAGCCTGGATGCTTGCAGTTTCTGCAACCTCTGTGGTATCGGGAAACAGTCGGCCGGTGCCAGTTCCTTTGCCTATTATAAGGGCACCCTGGACTTGTGGGAGTTGATTAGTTTCTCAAAAATGTCTGACTGGCAGGTGGAACCTATCTGGGGAGCTGGTGCTGGGAAGTGCCAACTCCTGCTGGATTTCTGGCAGCCCCCCTAATGCCATTTCCCCCGGGTTGGTCTGCCTTCATCTCTTCCTCTGTGTGGGAGAGAGACAGTTGGGCTCTGTGGCAGACACCTATCTTTGCTACCTTTACATAAAACCGGCTTCAGTCACAGCTTGAAAAGAGAGGTAGGAGATGGTGGTCTAAGCCACTCAGTCCCCCACCCCTCCGCCCCATGTCTCCACCCTAGCCAGTGATTGACTCAGGGAGGGGCACGTGACTCAAGTCAGGCTAACCAGGAGCCGGTGTAAAACAGTTCTGGGACCTGTCTGGGCTGCTGGGGAAGAGGCTCCATCTTCCACTGGACTTGGGCCTACAAGGATATGGGTTACAGCTATAACAACCTCCTTGCACACTGAATGTCTGAAAATAAATACAGTCTAGAGGAGGCAGAGCTGAGAGGTGAAAGGTGAAATGATGTCCTGGTGACACTGTCCGAAAGGCTGAGCAAGCCGCACCAGAAGCCGGACCCTCTCCTCCAGCCCTACCCAAGCTTTCCCATCTGGGGAGCCAAAGAACCGCAGTTCTTCTGAGCCAGCTAGCGTGGGGGTCGCTGTGGCAGAATCCTCCCTAACGGACTTGCTGGGTCCTGTTCCTGTCAGGTTGCTGGCTGCAGTGGGCTGCCCTGTTGGGCCTGGGCAGGACTCCTCCATGTGCTGGGCCCCAGAACTGCTGCTCCTCCTGCCAATGCTCCCACCCAGGCAGGGGGTCCCTGGCTCTGGGCCACGCAGGCTGGGCCGGGCCTCACCAGCTGGTAGTGCTGCTTGGAGAGCAGCAGGATGCCGCCGACATAGGTCTTGTAGTGGTAGAGCGGGTGGAGCTCCGGGGAGGCCACGTGGAAGGGCCCAGCCTCAGGGAAGCCATAGTCCAGCTCCTCGTTGAGAGGGAGCAGGTCCACGTCGTGCATGGCAATGTAGTCTGTGCTGTTGCTGCTCTCCAGGAAGCCCACGTTGATGAGGGCCGCCCGGTTGAACCTGTGCAGGGTGGCCGAGGCTGGGCAGGGGGCCAGTGAGCTCACTTTCCCCCAGACTGCCTATCCTCCACAGCGCTTGCCCGGGTGCCTGTGCTGGCCTCTGGCCTGACACTTCACTGTGGGGCTCCCTGCAAGCCTGCCCCCCCGCTCATCTCAAATGGCCCCTGAGCATCCACTAGGGCCAGAAACTGGTGGGAGCACTGGAGCTACAGCAGTGAGAAATCAAAGCCCTGCTCTTAAGAAGCTCACATACCAACAAGAGACAAGTAAACCCATGCCTAGCCAGCCAGTGGTAAGTGCTGTGGAGAACAGTAAAGCATGGCGGGGAGAATAAAGCATGCCGAGGGTTAGGGGGCAGCTTTTCTCACAGACAGGGTGGTCAGGGAGGGCCAGCTGATAGGGTGGCAAGTGAGCAGAAGCCCGAAGGCCTGAGGGAGTGAGTCCTGCGGAAACAAGGGGCAGGGGCTCTGGGCAGATGGGAGAGCAGCTGCCATGGCCCAAGGCAGGAGCAGACAATGGGGTCAGGCAGAGTCAGTGCCGGGCGCTTGGGGAGGTCAGAGCGGGGAGGAGGAGAGACAGGGCAGCCCAACTGGCATGGGTTTTGAGGCTGCATGAGACAGGGAGCTACTGAAGGCTGAGAGCAGAGGTAGGATGGGTCAAGCTGTGACGTGGGGTCACACTGTGGGGTGTTGAGAAGAGACGAGAGGGTCAGCAGTGGAAGCAGTGGACAGGTTAGGAGGCTATTACACTAATTTAGGCAGGAGATGATATGAGTTCAGGGAGGAGGCAGTGGATATACAGCGAGAAGTGGGCAGATTCTAGATGTATTCTGCTGAGGGGCTGGGTGTGTTGTGTGAGGGAGAAAGGGGAGCTGAGGACAACACCAAGGCTTGGTGGCAAGAGTAACTGGAAGCATGGAGTTGCCATCTTCTGAAATGGGGAGGGGGGCGGGGGAGCAGGTCTTGGGTGGGTGGGAAGTCAGGATTTCAGCTTTGGTCAGAGGAAGCTTGAGATCCCTCTGAGACCACCGAGTGGAGGGCTGCACAAGTGGCTGTACGTACAGGTGTTGAGGAGAGAGCTCTGGGCTGGGAATAGAGCCGCAGGAGCTATCAGGGTAGAGATGGGATTACACGCCATAAGATGCACCAGATCCCCTAGGGAGTGACCATAGCCAGAAAGAGGATGCCCAAGCACTGAGCCCAAGGGGCACCGAAATGAGAGAGCAGGAAGACGAAGCAGAACCAGCTAAGGAGATGGGAAAGCGAGGCCAGTCAGAAGGGAGGAGACCAGAGTGCTGCCTCAGAAGCCAACAGGGGTGTTTTAAGAAGGAAGAAGTAATCCACTTGGCAAGTGGTGCTGAGGTGCTGCCGGGAGAAGGCTGACCACTGGGCTGTGCATGAGAGGAGGCTCACTGCTGATGACCCTGAGCACTGTTTCAGTGTCAGGATCGGGTAAGCGTCTGAGTGGAATAGGTTCAAGAGAGAGCAGGAGGGAGAAAGGGAAGTTTTGCTTTAGAGGGGAGCAGAGAAATGAGGGGATGGCTGTGAGTGATGTGGGTTGGGGAGGTCT